>JAMWFC010000067.1:667741-699578 GCA_027475525.1 Macrolepiota albuminosa | reverse complement strand
TTCTTGGCGAATAGAACCGGGGCTCTGGCGGCGGAGGCGGAGGGTCGGATGAATCCCTTACCGAGCATTTCGTCGAGGTAGTCCTTGAGGGCCTGGAGTTCGACCTCCAACATGTTGTATACCTTGCCAAAAGGGGGGGTGGCTCCTTCCTCGAGGTCGATGGTATGGTCATAGGGGCGGTGAGGGGGAATCTCCTTGGCGTCTCCTTCGGAGAATACATCAGCGAACTCGTGATACTCCAGGGGAACTACTTCTCAGAGGATTTGCTCCTCGGTTTTCTTTTTCGGGGGAATAGCGTCTCCTCATAAGTGTTCTTCCAGGAGAGAAGGCGAGGTGTGCAGCTGAGACGTGGGAGTTCCATCCTTCATGAGGCGGGCGAAGGGGGCGGCCCCGATGATCCTAATGTCGAGTGCGTTCAGGTCGATCGGGGTCATGGACACATTGGCTGGAGCAGGTGTGAGGCGTGTCTGAGACTGGCCGGGGTAGTTTGGCCCTTTGTACTTGTTCCGAGGGATGTTTGGGGGTCGATCAGGGGCCTTGCGGTCTCAGATGGGCGTGGGGGACACGGCAGTCGTCCCAGGGGTGTCAGGTGTCGGGTCGCTCCCTAGGGCCCGGAGGTGCACAGTGGTCGAGGGGTGGTCTTCGGGTCCCAGGAAGGTCATGGTGAGCGTCCTCCAATCGATGTCGGGGTTCGTGTCGCACAGCCAGGGTAGTCCCAGCACCATCGGGGTCGACTCGTGAAGTCGCGTGACCAGGAAGTCGGAGGTGAACTCGTAGTCATTGTCCAGGATCACGCGTCCTGAGTGAGACCTCTGGATGGGGCCGGAGGAGGAGGGGGTGCCATCAAGGCATTGCAGGTGGAGGGCTGGTCGAGGGAGTCATGGGGGAGGTCGAGAGCGTCACTGATGAAAACTCTGGTGGCTCCGCTGTTGATGAGGACCGATATTGGTCCTGGGGCGCCGTCCAGCCTGGCATTGATGATGAAGGATCAGGACGAGCGGGACTGGAGTCCGGGGGGTGGTGGGGGCCCATCCTTCAGGGTAGGGTTCAGAGAGTGGGGGATGTCGAAGGGGAGTTGCTGGTCGTCGGGCGTCGGGTCCCGGGTCAGGCGAAGGGTAAGATGTCGCCAATCAATGCGGGGGTTGGTGTCTCGGAGCCACGGTCGGGCGTCGGGTCCCGGGTCAGGCGAAGGGTAAGATGTCGCCAATCAATGCGGGGGTTGGTGTCTCGGAGCCACGGGAGCTCTAGGACCAGGGGTGTGAAAGGGTGGAGTTTGGTTATCAACATCCAGAGGGCGTGAGTCTGTCCGTTGGCGAAAGTAACGGGCATACACACAAAGTGAGTGATGTCCCCCGCCGTAGAGGCGTCTCCGTCGAAGAGGCAGAGCCGTACCGGGACCGGGAGTTGCTGAGCGGGTTCTGGGGCGAAGGTAGACCATGCTTCGTCAATGAAGTTGTCGGTGGCGCCACTGTCAATGAGGGTGTCAAGGGGGGTCCTGGAGGGGATGAGGCGGGTTTTGAGGAGGAGGGAGTGTGAAGAGTGGGAGGGTAGGTAAGCCGTGAGGGTGTCCTGTATGAGTGTCGTGGAGCGAAGATGTGAGACCGGGGTGGAGAAGATGTCAGGGTCGATTCCGCGATTTAGGGCATCTTCCAGGTCTAAATCGCCGGGTCATTTTCCAAATACTCGTAGGTGGCGTCCTTCCCTTCGAAGGTCCAGGTGGCACGTCCCATGACCTGTCGTTGGGGGCACTTGAAAATGAAATGGTCTTTCTCACCACAAAGTATGCAGACACCCTCCCTTCTCCGTCGTTCCTGCACATCCCTCAGAACCTCAACCCAGAGTCGCCCCTTTTTCGAGAGCCGGTTGGCCCGGAGGGCTTCTTCGTCCCGTTCGTCGGTGAAGTCAGGGTCTTCAGAGTCTTCCAGGGGTTCCTCGGAGTCTGGCGCGTCGCCTGGGTCGTTGGCAGCCACGGCGGCGTTGAGTTGGGCCTGGGGGCGGGCACTGCTGCTGGGGTTAGTATTGGGCGGGCCACGACTCACCAGGAGTCGGCCGCCAGGGAACGCGGGGGGACCGGAGTTTCAGATTTGGGGGTTGGGGGTTTTGCCGGAGGGCCATGGGGGTCCTCCCCTAGGGTTCCAGGGGGGTCAGGAGTTCGAGTACTCGCTGCGGTCTTCCCAGTAGCGTTGGTCAATCTGCATGACGAGGGCCTTGTATCCGGGGGTCAGGAGTTCGAGTACTCGCTGCGGTCTTCCCAGTAGCGTTGGTCAATCTGCATGACGAGGGCCTTGTATCCATCGTAGGAGGGTTGTTTCGGGGCGAGTCAGAGAACGTCCTTGATACGTTGCAGCAGGGCGTGGCGGAGGGTGTACTGGAGGGCGCTGTAATTCTAGCCTGTCTTGTAAGCTTCCTTTTCAAAATGTACGATGAAGGTGGTGAAACGTTCTTCCAAGCGCATCCAGAGGTTGAAGAGGTTGTCCTCGGCCTCAGCCACGGTGTCGTAGATCCTGAACTTCCCAGAGAATTCGTCGACAAAGGCTTGCCAGCAAGCGAGTGCCGGGTTATTGGGGTCGAACTGGATGAGCGCCGTGTAGTGGTCGAAGGCGATCCCCTGGAGGTACGAGGCGGCGAAGGCCACCCGGGAGCTGTCAACCTGAAACGTGAGTGGTTTTGCCTGAAACGTATTGAGACACTGAGTGAGGAATGTACGCCATTTTTGGGGGTCCCGGCCCGTGAAAGCGTCAGGCTTTTGAATGTCCAGACGTCCTTCACGGGCAAGGGCGTCGTGAGCGTTGTCCGGTCCGGGGCAGCGTTGCGGGGAGGGGGGCCGGCATTGTAGTAATAGTAATAATGGTTACCCCCCCCTCTTTGTGGAGGAAAGGCACCGAGGGCAGGACCCCACCCTCCTGGAGGGCCTCCTCTGGGTGGCTCACCTGGGGGTCCGCGCCCGGGAGGTCCGTTGTCCCAGGGGGGTTCGTTCCTGCCAGGAGGAGGCCCAGGTCTCCACACAGAGACTGGCGGAGGCGGGGGGCCTGGGGGTCGTCCTCAAGGTTCAGCTGGAGGTGGCGGAGGCGGTCGGGGAGGGTTTGGGGGTGTCAGGTTGGGTGCCAGGCCGGGTGCCGGGCCAGATGCCGGATTGCGGTGGGGGACGTTCAACCCGGGAGGGTCGTGCTTGCATCGGAGGCTGTGGGGGGTTCCGCAGATCAAAGTGGGGCGGGGGGTCACAGCGGAAGTTGGGCTTCGGAGGGGCCGGGGCTGACGTAGGGGGCGGTACCAGGGCGGGCACGGGTGCGGAACGTTGTTCATTGTTGCCGCGTGTAAGCTCGTCGATGTAGCACAGCGTGTCTTCCATGCTAGTGGTGTCTGCACGGAGTCTACTGGGGTTCGCTAGGGCCCAGGGTCGGGCGTTGTCCATTTGCGGGAGGGGTTCCAGGGGTCTCTGGGGCTGTCCCCAGGTCTCGAAGGTGCTAGGAACTGAGTTAGCCCTATGGCAAGTTGACAAGCCTACCGTGCAGGCAGCAGGCTGATTGAATAGCCCTCCCGTCAGGTTGAGGGACCGCAGTATGGCCGAGGCGTGTTGTCGCTCTTCCCATTGTCGTTGCTCTGGAGTGGGGACTGCGGGGGCTGCCAGAACTGGTTCTGGGGGTTCCTGTCGGATGTGAATCAAGCGGCCTGGGTCTGCGGGGTCATTGAGGAGTCGGGGGGATGGGGACACGTGGACTTCGTCGAGCAGTTGCTGTAGTTCTTTGCAGAGGATTGTGTTGCGCCGGTACTTTACCATAGTCTGCTCCAGGAGTTCTTCTCGCATGAGGCAATCCCCAAATTCGACCAAGCAATGGGCCCAGTCCTCCAGTGTGCCTGTGAAGTCATCGTGTCCGAATTCTGTGAGTAGCGCCCTTGCCCATTGCGCGAAGTCCTTCAGCGAGATCCTGAGCGAGCGGAGCACTTCGTTCCGTTGCCGTTCATAGTCCTCAAGATGTTGTCGTCCCATTGGCAAGGGGGGAGTCCGAGCGGGTGGGGCGGCGGTTGGGTAGTGTTGAGGGGGGTAGTCGTAGTTGAGAGGTATCCGGGGTTGGGGAGCAGGGCACTGGTAACCATAGTAGGGGGTGGGTGCAAAGGGGCCCTCGCTGGGGGGTACTGGGCGAGGTCCACTGGGGACTGGTGGGGTCTCCGGTAGACCCCCAGGGATGCTCCAGTACGAGAGGACCTCCATGGGTCGTGCTATGGCTAAGTTGGGCAGAGAGGCCCAGCTGGCGGAGGGCCCCAGATCATAGAGGGATGGGTCGGAGGCCCAGTGGTGGTGGAGATACTGAGGTTCGTACGGGAGGGGTGGATAGACGGGGCGGGGGGTCTGTGCAGAGTAATGATTGGGTACCGGGTGCCTGTAGGGGTCGGTCTGGTAGCCCATGGGGTAGTAGGTGTGAGTATACGTAGCCATCAAGAACGGTGTAAGGAGGGAGTCTTGGGGTCGGTCTGGTAGCCCATGGGGTAGTAGGTGTGAGTATACGTAGCCATCAAGAACGGTGTAAGGAGGGAGTCTTGATATTATGTCAGGTTCTGCTGAGTCGGGGGCCTTCCGGGAAAGCAATTGCCCTTACAATGCGGACTTGACCCACAGATACTTGGATGTCTGGAACTCTGGGGCTAGGACTCCGGGGTTCAAGACGTGGACAGGGGTACTCCCAGGAGAGGGGACTTGGTCTGGGGGTTTTGGGGGGTGAGTAGCTGGGGAATCCAGGTGGGGGTCGAGTCATGAACCGGAGATTCTAAGACGAGACCAAGTTAGTAAATTAAAGTCGCGAAGTGCATACCAGTCTTAGAGCACGCGATTATCCAAGCGTGCTAGTCAAGCATGCCAGTCAATGCGTACCAGTCAAATAGAGGGCACACAACAATTCAAGTAACCAAGTGAAAACAGTGTAAGCAGTGTAATATCAAGACTAGCGAATATAACAGGGAACTACGCTATAAGTACTACGGGACCGGGTCTCAGGGTTCTGGAGTGTCTGGGATGGGTTCCGGGAGTCATTGAGTAGCGGGCAGGGACTGTATACCTGGATTGCACGTGTGGGGCATGCGATCAATTGGCGCGGAGGGGGTTGTGATGCATGATGCGTGATGGCCAGGAATGAGTCGTGTGATCCAATCGTTGATTGGGGTTGGTGGCGGCTGATGGCAGTCCTTGATGCGCATATTGGCGGTGTCAGCGGTCGTGATGGCAGGGCGTGTCCTGTGGGGTCAGAGGGAGGGTCCCGGGGTGGGCCTGGAGGGGAGGGGTCGTGACAGCACCCAAATTCACCCTTGCATCTATCTTCCATCTGGGCTTCACTCACTACACCTCGAACATCCTCATAGAGGGCCTCTCTATAAGGGAATGCTAAGGGAGGAGGATCCAGTAGGTCGAGGTCTGCAAAGGGGAGGTGTCCAACTCGGCAAGCCCAGATAGCAGCACGCTCATGGACTGACTCTCTGCGCTCCTCTCTGACTTCCTTGGCACATGTGGAACACTGTCAAGGGCAGCGGCTCATGCTCACCTTACCCTTGGCCCAGTCAATCTCAGGATTGTGATCACGCAGCCAGGAGAACCCAAGTATCATGTCCTGCTTTCCTAGGCTGGTAACTGCAAAGACTGCATGCTCCGAATGAGTCTGATAACAAAGGACTAAATCCACCACTGAGCGGAT
Organism: Macrolepiota albuminosa; assembly: GCA_027475525.1. Classification (NCBI taxonomy): domain Eukaryota; kingdom Fungi; phylum Basidiomycota; class Agaricomycetes; order Agaricales; family Agaricaceae; genus Macrolepiota; species Macrolepiota albuminosa. Next base: position 693,897 of record JAMWFC010000067.1, on the reverse strand, counting down.
GGATCTAGCTTCATTGAGCGTACCGTCAATGTTATAGACTGGAATAGGGTGAGAGAGGAGACGGGTAGTGAGCTGGTGTTGTTCCACATAATGGGTGTCTAGGAAGAGTCCAGTAGCGCCATTGTCCAAGAGAGCTATGACGCTTCGAGTCTGCTGAGTGTCAGTTGTCTCAATCTCCACATTCAGACGCAGAGAGTTGGGAGAGGGAGTAGAGGCAACAACATAGCGATGAGGAAGGCATTGTTCCCAAGCTGGAACACGTGGTCATCAGACAGGGCAAGGAGGAGAGGAGGTCTTAGCTGAGGCTTGGACCAAGGGGGTATCCAAGCTGGAACATGTGGTCGTCGGACAGGGGAAGGAGGAGAGGAGGTCTTAGCTGAGGCTTGGACCAAGGGGGTATTTTGTACGTCGGAGGGGGTGCTTACAGTTTCAGTCAGAGAATCAGGAACAGGGAGCGATACATTAGAAGACTCTACTGATTGACATGTAAACTGATTAGCACCAGGCAGCGGAGGCGTACAACTCATCCGTTGCTCTATTGAAAACCCTCCCCTGCAGAACCAAAGAACACATCCGATGGTTCTGCTACAGCTTTCACAGGATCCAAGGACTCCTCCAAAGGTTCTGCTTCAGTCTGTACATCTGGGGAGGGGTTTCCTTAAACGTCTCGGGCAGCAAGGAGCTGGAGAAGGAGCTCCTCCTGCTCTAAAGCTGAGAGACAGCGCACCTCTAACCCCTGGGGACAATACCAAGCAAAGTGACCAGGCTTTCCACAGCAACGGCAGAGGAGAGGAAGGGAGGAATGTTAATGAGAGGCATTGACATCCATAGGTACTCCAAAAGGAAGAGGACATGCTGCAGATACCTGAGCTGGGGGTGGAGCACAAAATGGAAGGGAGGGCTGGATGGGATGATGAGCAGAAAACAATGCCTGTGAGGTGGAGCGAGGGGCAGTTCCACAGTGGAGCTCACATCGTAACTCTATGAGCTGCCACTGATCACGTGCTACCTGATACCAGGTCTCAATACTTGTGTCATCAAGTCGTCCCTCAGCCATGCTGTCGATCCGGTCCATGAGAGAGGGAAGGAGGCCATCTCGGAAGGTGAGACAGAGCTGAAGACCATCCAGATAACAGGCCTGTTCAGCAAGAGCTCTGAAGGAGTCGATGTACTCATCTAAGGTCCGCTTCCCCTGCCCATATCAATGAGGATCTTGGAGAGTGAGGGCTGCCACCTTAGCAGGGTCCAAGGGGAAGAACTCTGTCTGAAACTCCTTCTCAAACTGATCCCAACTTCCAAAACTCTCCACTCCTCCAGGGCGTCGAAAAACTCGTAGCGCGTATGTCAAAGCTCACCCAGACTTCATGTAAGAAAGAACCCAAGCAATCTTGAGAGCATCAGAGGGAAAAGCCTCACCACTGAGCTGAATATAGGTGATGCAGAACTGCAGGAAACGCTTGCCTATCGCTCGGTCACCATTGAATGCGTCTGGGAGTGCTGGGCGAGGAAGATTGGCATGAACTGGAGGGGAGGCCCCAAAGCGGCTCGGTCACCATTGAATGCGTCTGGGAGTGCTGGGCGAGGAAGATTGGCATGAACTGGAGGGGAGGCCCCAAAGCGAGGGACTGGGGGTGTGCCAGCCCTAACTGGAGGTGCCTGGAGAGGGGTAGGAGTGAGAGGGAGGCGCTCTAAGAGGGCCTGAAGGGAATGGGAGATGGTGTCTGTGGCCTGACATAATTCAGCAAGTTTGGTGGTGTGGAGGGTGAGAAGGGAAGCTTGAGTAGTCTGCACCTGAGTCTCCAGAGCATGCAAGCGACCCCAGGCATCATCCTGAGGGGCAGAAGCATCCAGGGGAGTGTCTGAGGGGGCTGGTTGAGTCATAGAAGCAACAGAGGGGCAGGGAGTAATCCAGTGGGGGAGGGACCTAAAGGGGCAAGAGAGGGCTCAAGCAGGCTGAAGAGGGCTCCCAGACCAAAATGTAGAGACTTGTTCTGCTGTAAGGGCGACCTCTAGAGGCTGTGGCTCAGTCACACAGCTGGCAGAGGGAGATCCAAAGTGTATTAGAATATATACTGACAATATCAAGGTAGCTACTCACCTGGCAGAGGGAGATCCAAAGAGAACAAGTCTAGGGATTCCCTATGCCAGGTTGGATGCTTCTGGGGCCTCTGAAGCATGGGAAACAACTGTACAGTACAACAAAACCTTAAAAACTCAAAAATTGCCTACACAAACACTTGTACAAATAAGGGGCAAACTCTGGCAAACTCTGGCTTATATAAGCAGTCTGGAAGCGGTGCTGAGTAGGCCCACACTTGTCTGAATGGTGGCTAAAGAACCAGAGCATCTCAAGGGCTGAGAGTAGTACTAACAGATAGTGTTGAAAGAATAAAAACAGTAAAATGAAATAATGTCAGAAGAAATAAGAGAATGAATGGAAGGAGAGTGAAGAGATAAGGAGTGAGAAAAGGAAGAAATGAGGAGTCCCCTGACACAAAGATTCTAACAGGTTATGGGCCTACCTTGAGCAAAACAACACAGTATTGATTGCTCATTGAAATCTCTTGTCTTGCTTGAAGTCACAATTGCCGATCACACTGGAGCCCCCCTATATGGAGTTGCCCTTTGCCCTTTGTCTGCATTGCCAAGATCTCTGTCCAATATATGATCTGGAAGAGTGCCTCCCTTGTTCTCCCTTGATTTATCCAGTAACTTGCTCATCTGCCCACCTGCACAACTATACTTAGAATGCCTTCCAATCCCAGTGACACTGCTGCCCCATCTGTACAGGCCATATCCATTCATGGCACCAAGTGGAAACAGGAGAGGTTCAGCCAAAGCTCATCCACCACTAGCCTTGCCCGCTGGACCACAGCCCTGAAAATTCACCTCTCCCTGCTTGAGCTCAAGCTCTACATCTTTGATCTCTTTATTTCCCCACTGAGCACCAAGGATGAACCAGTCACATACCAAAATTGGGTGGCAAACAACAACTTTGCTCACACAGTTGTCCTCACTGCACTCGAAGAATCAGAGTATGAAGGACTTGATGATGCCAAGACTGCAGTAGGGCTTCTTAACATTATCAAAACTTGTGCAGAAGGCAAGTGACCTGTCTGGATGGTAGCCTTGATTCAGGAGGTTTTGAAGATCCAGTGCTCGCCCAGCAAACCCCTACCTGAGATAGCCAGACACATTTGCAATATTGCAAACTGAATATTTGCTATCCAAGCCTTGATAAGGACCTGTTCAAATGCGTGGTCCTCCTAAAGAGCTTGAATGGCCCTCAGTATGAGCCAATACAGGCTCAAGTCTCTTGTGGCCTTGCTGATGCAACTAAAAGCAACCTGTATATGTTGGATAATATCTGCAAGCTTTTCAAAACCATACAGAACCTGAATACTCTGAAATTGGCAGACAACATGCCAGCAGACACTGCGCTTGCTGCTATCTCCCTGGTCACAACCACCCTGCCAACTTCAAATGTTGCACCACCTGCCTCATGCACAGATGCCCATGTGCTGGGCATGAAGCACAATTTTGTGTGCATCCTAGAGGCACCATGCAGAAGGCTGGCTTCAATGCTGCTCAGGATGCTGCCAAGGCAGCTGCAGGTGAAAAAGCAAAAGGGTCAGGTGGTGCAGGACTGAAACAATACACGCAGCTGAAGGGGCCCTCCGAAAAGGTCTATTTAGTGGAGGAGGGTAAGCTACAGAAGCTCCAGGCCCTTGGTGGGACAACAGTTACTCTCTCAGTCTCAACAAACTTTGCAGAGTTAGCCACAAACAGCCTGCCTATCCAATCCACTGATGAGGCTGAGTGGGAGGGCTGGATGGCCATGGTCAAGGAGGAGGAGAAACTAGAACTAAAGACTTCCCTCGACTGGAACCAGCACACTCATGATGCCACAGTCCTCACAACCACTACCAATTACCCTTTCTTCATTGATTAAGGTGCCACCATTCACATTTCCCCCTATAAAACCGACTTTGCCACGCTTCATCTCATTACACCCAAGGCCATCAAGAGTGTTGGAGGATTGTCTATTGCTGCACACAGAATGGGTAATATAATGCTCTGCTGATAATGCCCAAAAGTAGATTAGTAGCAGATATGGTTTACAGCTACTGACCTGTATAAAAATGCGTTGGGCACATTAAGGTTGAGGGAGTCCCAGGCAGTTCCCAGAGAACAAGTCAGAAAATGAGTTAAACAGCAAGATTTGGTGGAGATTGATAACAAGAGTCAGCAAGGATATGCAGCAAGGCGATGTGCCAATGACAAAGTGCATCTAAAGGATAAGAGGAGACAAGTATGAGTAAGTGCAGCAGAGGATGCAGTAAGAAAACTAAAGACTTAGTGACAACTAAGCTGTGTGATGCTTGCCGTAGATGCAAGGCATGTAGATTCTGTAAACATAACTGTGGCAAGCAGGCTAAGAGTGTTCAGACAGTTGGCAACTAGGAACTTAGTCAGCTCAAAAGAAAATCTGAACTGTGAGGTGTAAATGGGATACTCTGTTCCATCTCTAACTAGTGACAATGGTAAATATTTATAGTAAAATGAGTTCACCATCACTAAGCAACTAAGCATTGCCAAGGAGCAGTGAACTGAAAAGAATGTAAGTAGTCGCCATATATTAAACTAAATATTGAGAAATTAACAAGAATATTGTCTGTCCAAGTAACAAGAAGGCACTAAGCAATGCTAGGCTGTCAGTCATGGGGAAATACCATCATGTCTACTTGCAAGTGCTGCTGCTGGCTAGCGATACCACATGCTGCCTGAGTGATGCCATTTGTCAATGCTTGCCAACAGCATGATGCCTGCTGTTACTTGTCATTCCCACTGCCATCGGCACTATCACTGATCAGGTACATTGCTTGCCATGCATAGCTGTTGGGAATAGCTTAAAATGGATAAATTGCATGTGCCAAGTTTGGAACAAGTGCAGCAAGGTGTCCGGAGCCAATGTCAAGCCTGCCATCAATGCGCCTAGCCTGTGTGAGGTTCTATCACTACATGGCTAAAAGCAACATGCTCATGCTGGAGAAAGCACTATATGTCCCCAATTCAGCTGTACACTTCATCTCCATTAGTTATATATTCACAGATGGCCCAACATACTTACACTTTAATAACAAAGAAGTCCATATAATCAATCATACTACTGAAACTGTGATTGCAAGGGGTCTACTGTTGAAGAAGAAGGGACTCTACACAATCAACTTATCCAATGCCAATATTGTCAAACAGGCCTATACAACTATCAGTGCAGAAACTTGGCACAGACAACTTGGGCATATAAATTACCAGGCGATTCAGCAACTTGCCCACAATTATCAGATCAAAGGTCCAACTTCATCTCCTGCACACAGCTGTTCCAAAGATGTGGCAGGAAGAGCATAGGGCAACAGAGAAGCTGAGAATATAGGCAGATTTGTTTAGGCCAATAAACATATGTTCAAGGTTAGAAAACCATTATATACTAGACATAGTGGACAACTATATGAGCATGTCCTGGTCCATATTATTAAAGAACAAAGGGGAAGCTTTTCAGGCACTACAGACATGGAAAAAGGCACAAGAAAACAAAACAGAACTGAGAATTGGCAAGTACTGCATGGGCTTTGATGGTGAGCTTAATAGCACAGAAATAGAAGCATGGCTAGTCTCATGGGAAGTATCAAATGAGCATAGTGCTCCGCACACATCAGCTTATATTGGAAAAGTCAAGTACGTGCACAGGATACTGATAGACAGGGCCAGGTCCATGAGAATTGATGCCAAATGCCCAAAGTTCCTCTGGGACAAATTCTACATGACAGTGGCTCACCTTCATGCAAAACCCCCAACAAAGTCACTCAGCAGAAAGACACCATACAAAATGTGGCACAAATGAGCTCCAGACTACTCGTATCTGCGTGAAATTGGTTGTCAAGCATTTATTCTCATCTCCACACATAATCCAAAGGTACAGCTGCATTCCATTGAGATGGTACTGATAGGATATGGCCAGATGTCTAAAATGTACAGGTGCTGAGATAAAAAGAACAAGAAGATATATCAAATGTACTATGTAAAGTTCATCAAATGACACAAATCCCCAGCACCCATGACACCGCCTACAACTGCTCAGACTCATGTCTGGGTCAAGCCTCCTATCCCCACTCTCCAGCAGCTAGACAAATTAGCAGCCACCTCTCTACAGACAGACAATGATGACCTCAGCTATTTTGACGTGGAAATTACACTCCTAGGGCCAAACCTGCAGCAGCCTGATCCACAAAATCAAGCATGAGACTATGAAGACAAAGTCATGATCCCACAAAAGTTGAACTGTACACGACATCTCATGGAAAAGACAGCCAGTGAGGAAGATTGATTGCCAACAAGACTAGAAAGAATGCTATACAAGATACATGACAGTGCCAGGCATGTCAGAGGGCAAAGGAAGGAGAAGCAGGTAAGACCTACAAATGAACATGATGTACATGCACAGCTGCAAGGAGATCCCAATCCAGCACCTACAAAATGAACCCAAGATTGATTACAATTGAATACTGGCAGCCATCTCACAGCTAGGCAACATTGAACCACTATCTATAAACATTGAACAGGAGCTGAACACATGGAAGAAGGCTCAACTCAGCCTGGATGCAACAAAATGGGAACAAGCATACTGTGAAGAACTGAAATCACTGAAAGATATGGGCATATACCACTTATTCTGCAATTGGAGATACCACATGGGCAGAAAGTGCAAAAAGGGAGACCAATATTCAAGATTAAAAGAGACAAGAATGAGAAAGCGGTCAGATATAAGGTGCACCTTATCTTTAAAGGCTATGAGCAGATCTATGGCAAAGATTACCACAAAACCATGTTCTTGACTGTGTGTATGGAGTTGTGGCGTATTTTGCTACATATTGTGATGATAAAAGGCTGGGATGCTACCCAGATTGACATGAAGATGGCCTTCTTTTATAGAGTACTACTAGAAGACAAAATATAATACATGAAACAGCCAGAAGGATTTGAGGAGTCAGGAAAGGAGAATTATGTATGCAAACTACTGTGTGGACTGTACGGCATGAAGCAAGCTGGAAGAATTTGGAATGAAACCCTGAACAAATGAATGGTTGCCTGGGGCTTTGCTTGCCTTCCTTGTGAAACTTGTATATATTACAGACAATTGGAGACAGGTACCATCATAGCAGCTGTTCATGTCGATGACTTTTTATTTATAGCCAACACAAGAGACAAAAACAAGAGGTTCAAGGTGCAGATGTGCAAGTTGTGGACTATCTTGGACCTTGGCAGATCCAGACACATCATAGGAGTTTCAGTTTCACAGAATGACAGCAACTGCACAGTCTTCTTCTTACAGACAGCCTTCATTGAGCGAGTCGTCCAGCAGTTTGGTCAAACTGATGCCTACCTGCTCTCCTTGCCTATAGAACCCAGACTCAAGCTCCAATGCACTAGACTAGACATGCAGACCAAGGAGAAAAAATGCAAAATTGCAAAGCTTTTATATAGGTTACTAGTAGGTTGCCTATGGTATATTGCCATCACCACTCAACTAGATATTGCCTTTGCCATACAGCAATTATTTCAGTATCTCAATAACTATGACACCTCACATTGGAACACAGGTATCCACCTCCTTTATTACCTAAAAGGAACCAAGAACTTTAAACTCAATCTTGGAGGACCCATGATCATGCTGAGAGGCTTTACAGATGCAGACTAGGCAAGCTGTATTGACACCAGGAGGAGCACCAGTGGCTATGCATGGTTACTAGGCACAGGGGCTGTTTTGTGGTCAGTTTGGAAGCAGAAAACTATAGCAACATCTTCCTGTGAAGCTGAATACATGGCAGCCTACAAGTCCATGCAAGAATGCATATGACTACAAATGCTACTAAAGGCAATTGGCTGAGATTTCACAGTGGTGCCCACCACCCTCTTCTGTGACAACAAGACAGCTATCACTCTTTTCAAAGATGCCACAGCACATGCCTGCATCAAACACTTTGATATCAAGTACCACTTCATACAAGAATGCATGCAAATGAGGGAAATCATTGTTAAATACATCAACATTAGAGACAATGTCACCAACATATTTATGAAAGCCATTTCAAAACTGCTTTTTATATGCCTATGCCACATGCTTGGCATGTCCTAACTCCAATATGAGGAGGAGAATCGTGCCAGTCATGTCTGTAATAAGGAGGAGTGTTGGAGTGGTGATGAGTATCATAGCCACAACTGGCCATTGGCTACTAATGCTTTATCCCTTTGTGCTATTACTTTCTTTTTATTATCACTCTGCTTTGTCCTGACTTGCATATAATGACCGTCTACAATACACACTACCCTCAGTTCATTGACATGCACTGAGGATATGTCTACTTAGATTACACCAGCTATATTCATACATACTGACCAAAGATACCTAGACTTGACTTACATGTTAATTGCTAGGTATTTACTAATATAGTTCAATGACATGCGCTGAGAACTTGACTTACATGTTAATTACTAAGTTGCTAGACGTATATAGATTCTAAAAATCTCAGACTGCTCTGAGTCTCCACTGCACCCTTGTCATAGTGGTCATGCTTGATCTGAGTTGGCCACCATTTCATCATTCAACCTTGCTACTGTGAGTAAACACTACAGATGTGCTGTTCAGCATCCCTCCATTCAGGACATTCTGGAGGAAGAGGAATACATGGACGAGGAGCTGGGTGTGTACCTTGAATACTTCCCCAGTCATTGCAACACCAACATAATGCAGAATGATGACATCATGCCAAATTTGGTGGTTTGTGATCTGTCTGACCCTGCTCTTATCTCCATGGACTTTGGCACTTGCCCCACAGACCTCTTTGCAACTTCATATACCTACTGTTCCTTTCTCTTGTGAGACACCATCAACAGTATTTTCAGCACCTTCAACCAGGCTTCCAGTGACTATCTCCCCTTCAGGTCCTTGCTCTCCTTCCTCCTGTTCTCTTTCTCCAAACAAAGCTAGTCAGTATGCTAGACAGCCTGCCCCTCAGCTCTTCCTAGATACTGTGGAGGAATACATGCATTCAGGTACCTTTCAGCTTTCAGGAAACCCCTCTCAGCATTTCCTTACATCCTTTGTCAGCTACATACTCTACACACCTGCTGGCTCTTGTGCAGGCCTCCTTCTCTACTTTACAACCACCTTCTTCAGCCCATTTATATCTACCAACCCTTTTCACCCAGCCCCTTCTATCAAGCCACTTCAGCCTCCTTTCAGCAGAGCTCTACCCACTCCTAGCCAGAATACCTTTCCACTCTTACAGGCTCCTTCCAGTAGTGCATTACTTCAGCCTCCATACAGTAGGGAGCTCACTCCTCATTCCATGCTCACTTCAGGTGGCACACATGATTTTCCTGCTGAAGAGGCCATTACCATCTCTCAGGCTGACCTCATGGACCTTCTCCAAAGATTCAGCTTAGGTGTTGCTCATTCCATTCTCCTTCTGACTATTCAGTCTTCTGCTGTTCCACCTCTTCTACTAGCAATCAACATTATGCTGCCCACTCCCATGGCTGGCCCTGCACATATGGCAGGTTCCTCTGTGTCCATCATGACTGGCCTTGGCTCCACTGAGGCATCTGCCCCTACCTTTCCCCTCCTTACAAACTCCTCCAATTGATCCCTCCTGGCTGCACCTCTTGCAAGTATAACTGAACTTGATCCCAATGTAATGCCTATTCTGTTATAGGTTCAGCATGTTTTTAATGATGCATGGAACACCTATGTGCCTCTGGATGCCCTTACCACAGCAGCCTGCCACCATGCTCTCACCACCACTAGCCATCAGGGCGACTCTTCTCTGTTCCTCACATTCTGTGGAGAACTTCAGGTTTCTAATGCCAAGTTTGATTTCAGCAAAGAATGGCACCTCACTGTGTTTGAGTTCATGCAGGCCTCTACCACCCTTATTTGGGTAATTTAACTGCCTTAAAGCTGGTGCTGAAGGCCTTATTGATGGTCCTATGGGCACAGGCAATTGCTAACTCTTTTTAAATCTATTATGAGCATATACAGCATTGACAGGACTTTGGTGACAACTTTCAGATATATCTAGCATATAATATTTTTCTATGCCATGCCTACCTCCAGGCACAGAGTAACCTATGTATAGATATTTGGCATGGTCTGACTTTTACAAAGGAGTTTAATGACCATATGCAAGATCAAATTCACTGCTTGATGGGACTTCAGTCTAACCTTCTTTTCAGTGATTCAGCTCCTACCTCCACTTCTTCTACATCTATGAATGCAGGTTTGATTTCAAATTTCTCTACTCAATCCTTTTGGGAGACAGCAACAATGTTATCTAACAATTGCAGAGGTTTTGCACCCTCCTAAGCCTCCAAGCATTGTCTCTATAGCACTAACAGCTGACAGGGTGGGAGGTTCATCCACTGCATGGTCTGTGGTGACACAGGCCACTGTTTTGCTTTCTGCACTTGCACCAGCTGCATCTTATGTAAAACCAATAGTCAATTTGTCAACTCAGAAGGTGTTACTTACTGTTTCACATTCAATAGCCCTAACTTGTGGCAGCAGACAACACTCTGCAAGAACTGCACTTCTCAGTAAATTTTTTCCCATTACTACCCCTCTCTTTGTCAATTGCTGGGCTTCTATTTTATACAAAACCAATTCACACAATCATTTATATCATGTCTTGAATGGTCTGTATTATGCTTTCTCCTTAGGGCTTGAAGATTTTACTATAAATTCTACATTCTCTCCACCTACTCATTACTGCAATCCCTCCTATCATATGTTTGTACTAGAAAAGTATAATAAAAAACACCTCTTAGGTCATGTCTCCAAAGAATTTGATCTAATAGTAGCAGAATGTCTATTGGTTATTATTGGACAGCTCCTCTTAATGTCATTGAGTGTACTCCCGGCAAGATGCATGTCATAGTAGATCACTCTTATCCTTGAAACAATCTGTTAATCTCTTCAGTCAATGCTTATATAGATATCAAGTAGTTTCAATGTGATTGGGGCATTTTTTCAGCATGTTAGCTCCTTGTAGCAGATGCTCCATCTGATACACAGGTGGCTGTCTTTGATAAGGAGTCAGCTTTCCAAATCATACCTACACTGGCTCAAAAAACTGCCCCAATGTTTGGCTTTTTGGAAAGATTCACATGGTGTGCAACAATTACCTAAGCAAAAAATTGTTGAAAATCATATGACATACAACTGCATCCTGGCTTCATAATGATGTATAAATCATGTAATTTGGACAAGAACTTGCTGATTAATCAATTGAACAAACTATTCAATTATTGAGGCAGTTTTTTGACTTATTTTAATTTTCATATTTTCTCAATACTTTTCAATAGTAGAAGATGGAAACATCTTGTGAGAAGTATAAACAATGTCATGTGACCTTGTTTGTACTAATTTGACATGTTCAACTTCAATCAATCACCTTCTTGACACTCTACCACCATCATGCAACCTGTTTCTGCTGCCAATTGCTCTTTTGTTGCTTCTCTTCTTAATGAGGAGTATTCTCAGCATCAAATTCAAGCAAAAACTGGCCTGGAAAAGGGCACTGTAAGGAGAATCAGCAAAGAGCTGAAGAGCAACAAAGAAAATCATCCTGGAGGTCATCCTTCTAAGCTTACAGCATGTGACAAATAGTCTATTATTTGTCAAATTACTACTGGAAAGCTGGATAATGCTGTTCAAGCTACATAGCTCATTAATTCTGTCATCTCTAGTCCTGTCAATTCTCAGACAGTCAGAAATGCATTGAAGGAGGCAGGCTTTTACTCAGCAACAAAGAAGAAAGTTCCCATGCTCAAGGCTGCTTATTGTGCAAACTGGCTCAAGTTTGCTCAGTATCATGAAAATGGGACAGTGAAGGATTGGAAAGGGATTTTATGGAGTGATGTGACAAAGATTAATCAGATTGGATCAGATGGGAAGGCATATGTGTGGAAAATTCCAGGAAAACCACTATCTGACTACACCACTACACCAACTATCAAGCATGGAGGAGGAAACAATTTAATGGTATGGGGCTGCATGGGTTGGAATGGAGTAGGAAAAATCATAGAAGTCCAGGGAAAGATGGATGCTGCATAGTATTGTGAGATTTTGGATGACGGAGTGGTGAAAAGCTTTGAGAAGTTGGAAATGGAGGAGAAAAAATGATATTTTCAGCAGGACAACAACCCAAAACACACCTCCAAATGGGCAACAACCTGGTTTTCTGATAACAACATCATTGTGATATCCTAGCTTGCCCAATTCTCTGACCTCAATCCTATTGAACATCTCTGAGTTTACATCAAGTGCAAACTTTTGGAGTATGAGGTACTCTCTAAAGGAGTGCATGAGTTGTGGGAGAGGGTAGTCAAGAAGTGGAATGAAATACTATCAGAGGTATGCCAAAGCCTCATAGAGAGCATGCCTAGAAGAATCAAGGCAGTTATAAAGGCAAATAGAGGCCATACCAAGTACTAGATATGAAAATTAGAGTAAATTAGAGTGGGTCAAAAAACTGCCTCAATGATTGAATATTTTGTTTGATTTATTAATCGGCAAGTTCTTGTACAAATCACATGATTTATACATCATTATAAAGCCAAGATGTAGTTGTATGTCATGTGATTTTCTACAATTTTTCGCTTATGTAATTGTTGCACACCATGTAAATCTTTCCAAAAAGGCCAAACATTGGGGCAGTTTTTTGAGCCAGTATACAAGGCCCCAAGAAAGACTTTTTACAGCATTGCAAATTGGCAAGAAAGTTTCATTTGACCACACTCAAACTTCAGAATATTACCTGCTCCTGGCATATTCAGGTTAGTGGCAGACACCATAGTCTACATTTTTCAAGCTAAAGGAGTCAAAGCACTTCTCAAATAGGTCAACAACTTTATCTTCTTCAGATACCCACACTTTCACAAAAATGGATCGCTCTATTACAAATATGCTGGGGATCTGATTTGGTCAATTGCTAAGGATTTGAGTTGGCCTTGAGCACCTGAAAAGTACATTTTCTTTGCATCTACTTTTACATACATTGGTTTTAAATAGTCTCTCAATAACAAGACGGTATTTTTGCCTATTTTCAAGCACAACAAATATTTTGATAAGCTTCAATCCTAGATACTCAGCACTTTCATCAATGTTCAAATGATAGAATTCATTATCAGTATTCTCAATCACATTATGCTCATAGTTTCTGCTGGGCATGCCCACTTGCCTAGCTTATACAAATTCTGAGCAGCCTTTCCAATAGACTCACTGCCACAGACTAAACACAGAATCATTCTGGCTATTATAGCAGATATTACCTAGTAGATAGATATATTAAAATCCAACTGTTCCCTGCCAATTTACCAACCTCCTGCACTACTTGACATCACACTTTACATAAATGCCTCCACTTTATGAGGCATAGGTCTTAACTTGAACAGGAAATGGTTTGCCTGAAGGCTACTACCAGGATAAAAGATGACTGAATAAAATATCAAATGAAAAGAAATGGTTGCTATAGATTTAGCAGTTCATACTCTTATTACATCAAAATTTCATGATTGCCATATTATTATTCACTCCAACAATTCTAGTTGTGTAGGAGGACTACAAGCTGGTTGTTTGAGGAATTCTGCTTCTAACTTCATTTTTCAAAACATTGTCTCAAACTTCCAGTCTCATTCTCTCTAGATCATTACTTCTTGGATTTCTACTACAGATAACTTAGCAGATGCACCGTCATGTAGCATATTTCCTTTTCAAAAACTGCTATACTCATTCTCCCCTTCAATTCCTTCATACTTAAAATCTCTCATTGCTTTAAGTATACCCTACTCAAAACTTCCAGCTGATTAATAGTACATGTCTATGACAATACCTTATTTTTGTATACATATAAATGTGATATCTCCACATAAAGTATTTGTATTAGCATTATATAAAGTGTTCATATTGTATAAGTGCAGTACAAGTCAATCTAAAGTACAAATTGAAGTAGACGATAATGTCATCTACATCCTTAATTTTCACTTTACATTATTTGTATTCACTTCAAATTATACTACTTCATCTTCAAAATCTGGCCATATTATCATGGCCATCTCATTCAACCAAGTGTTAACCACACTCACTGCTTGTAAGCATGAAGCTTATGACATGTGAATAGGGGGCCCATCGGATGGGGAAGGGGATGGGATTGGAAGTCAAGATCGGAAGTCAAGTCCAAACTTTATTCTGAAACATTGGTTACATTTTGGTATATAGGGGAAGGAGGGTAGTGGATCAGGAACTTCTTTTCTGTCTTTTAGTACTGAATCCTAGTATTGTGCCATTCTGCCTTGTTCGCTAAGTGAAGCTGGATGCGCATAGTCCACTTACACTTTTTTTTGAATTGCACAATACACGTCGACCACGAAGACTATCCTCCGCTCGATGATTTAAAGAGCCCAAGTCGGTTGGATATGCCACATAGGAAGTAGAGAATTGACAGAAGTAACGTTAGGAAAAGATCATAGCAGGCAAGAGAGAAGGGTCTCAAATTCTGGTTGACAGGAAAGCGTCTTTTTTTTGGGGTCGAGAGAGAAGAACCTACCATCATTGTTGGAGATTTGGGGGAAGGGAGGAATATAAAAGAGGTTTCGGTCCACCTTTTCAAACTAGAGAAGGGAGGGCGTATTTCATGTATAGACACCCTGGCACACACTCGCTCACAGACCCAGCGTCTACATTCTTGTTCTCATTCTTGTTCCTGTTTCCGTTCTTGTTCCTCCTCAGTGCAATCACCTCATTCTGTTTCTGTAACATTACCCCCCCAGGAGCAATTGTCGAGCCTGTCAGATCCTTCTCTTCTGTCCGATCTTTCTTGCACAACCTCTCCAACGCCTTTGTCCGACTCTTCGACATCAGACAACTCAGAATTACAGTTTCCAGGAATGGGGGTTACAATGTCCACAAACTTTGGTACTACGTATATGGTGGAGGTCATGCAGATCTCTGCCAGTCATGCCCCGCTTATTTCTTGAGGAACTATTGGCCCTCACCAGCTTGACACATTTGAACACTATGCAAAGAGATATTTCAGCCATAAGGGTATTGGAACAGAGAGACAGGTGGAAAAAGTCTTATATAACGTTGATTCCAGCAATATTCGAGCGTGGGTTAAGGAGAACAAAGATGAACTCAAGGCCCTCACGTTGTCCGTTTTTATGGCACAGCTTAGGGGAGAGGTTCTGGCAATGGACTGGATGTGTGAGATGGTGCAACTGTTGACAAAGAAACAGGGGGAGGAGGAGAGGTTTGTGGAGTGGGCAAGCAACCTGAGGGAAGCAAATGACACATTGAGTTCTGATACCCATTTTCACATTGGTCCCGATAAGATGCGTAACTATCTCCTGCTCTACTGCTATGAGGACTTGCGTCATGAATACCATATCAGAAACAAGGATGGCAGCATGGAAGGCTCAGATAAGTAAACACCTTGCTGCAGCCATCGCGGCCTCATTGAAATCTCACCTTAAGAATGTTACAAATGTTACGAACTCTAATCAGACTTTGAAGGCAACAGGGACAACCACAAATGCTACTCCAAACTCATCCGGACGCACGTTGATAGGCTTCTACTCGGACTGAGCGCATCAAGGGACATTATAGGCCAACCGACACTTGACGTACGCAGGACTCTGGCGACCAGTTGGGAGTATAGAGCAGCTCTAGCTCTGGCAAACTACTACAGGATTTAGAAATTTATCCTAACCCCTAGCTACCAAGCCTTCAGCACTCTCCTTTCACCTAGCCCAAGGACGAAGGAGGCTCATAACGTATAGCGCTAACACGACGGTGGGAGAGGACTATAACTAAACCCCGATCACTTCCAGAAGGAGCCAGCAGCAGGCGCTGCCATTGGACGAGGCACTTCAATCAGAAGTCTAAAGGGATCAATGACGGCGGCACTGGATATACTTAAATCCAACATCTGGACCTGACAGGAACTAATACAATGAGTAGCGCTGACATTAGCGCTCACGGCGTCTGTCGAGGATTTTCCGACCATACCCCGGAACAGCCTGGCCAATCGGAGTTATAGAAAAGTGAGCAGACTCGTACAACTCTAAGTCAATATAGAGTCACCGCAGGTCGCCGTGGGTCATAACGCCGTTGGTCGCCGTCAGCCATGTGCACAAGGTCGCCGTTGACAGGTTGCCGTTAGAGTAAACCACAAGGAGAGGCACTAGGAGGTAGCGCCACAGATGGACTTGTATCTTGGCAAACACGGTAGCGCACTGTATATAAAATAGCTACTTTTCATGTATATAACAACGAATCGTAACCCCTTGAGCACACAGTTACACTCAGCGTTCAACTCGCGCTAGCCTCCTTTGACTTTGTCACTAAGTCGGGCGCTAGCCTCGTCTGTCTCGTCTTCATTGTTTACGGTGCCACCTACGGGCACAATACACGGCGCTATTTGTCTTTTCTCCAATATCTTTGCCTAAACTACGACGCTTACCGTCTGCCAGGTAGCCCCCGAAGCGCTATAATCTAGCGCATCGTTTTACTACCTCCACTCGAGCATACCGGGACCCTGTCAGGACTCCTCACACCTACGCACGCCAAGCGCTGGAGACGGCGTTGTACTGCGTATACGTCCAGCACATCCAACCACAGTTGGCGTCATCATTTTGGAGCCCACCGCGAGGGGTTCTTCTGAGACAGAATTCCGCCGGAAACTCGAGCCCAGCGACAGCGCCGCCTCCTGTTGGAGAGCGCGTTTGAACCAAGTACCACCGACTCACCACACTTACCAGGCGCGCTACCGAGACAGACTTTGGATCAGGAGCTTGAGGCCGCCCCAGACAGCTTAGCCAAAAGCTTTTTCCCTTTTTCCCGACCATTTGAGTACTTAGCAGGCGAAAACCATACGCCGCTTACTCCTCTAGAAGAGTTATCTAGGTTATTATCGCCAGAACCTAGCGACTCGGAGCTAACTGAGCCGGTACCTACGACATCGACGCCAAGTAACACGAGCACCACCACTCTTCCTACCTCGACAAACACACCTATTGGTATGGAGCAGCCGAACAATCAGCGCATGCCACCCCGAAACCACTTCTCGTCGCCAAAATGGGACGAAACGAAGCCTCGCGAACTAACGCAGTACTTCAAAGAGTTGGAGTATCTGCTACGCGATTGCCGGGTGACCGACGATACACAAATGAAAGAATACGCCGCCAGATACGTCTCATACGACACAGCCGAATCATGGACAGGGCTGAAGGAGTTCCAAGGACTTACTAGTGACGCACCACCTAGGCCTTTTACCTATGATGAATGGAAAAAGGCTATCATTCATTTATATCCTGGCGCCGAAGAAGCTACGCGTTATACGGTAATGGAAATCCAGAAGCTAGTACAGGACACCTTCACGGCTGGTATCTATACTTTAGGAGCGCTATCGACTTATTATCGTGATTTCCAGCAGATAGCGAGATGGCTGGTCCAAAATGGGAAGTTATATGGGAACGAGGAGCGCCGTTTGTTTCAACAAGGATTCCCGACTTCGTTATGGACTAAGATTGCACGACGCTTGGAGATCATTATGCATGACCATCACCCCAAGGAACCATACGACATAGAAAAGGTCTTTGAGGCAGGAAAGTGGGTATTAAAAGGCACGGATACGGGTATACCATTACAGCGACCTGGGGCGGACCATGGAGGAATGGCACCCAAGACAGAGTCGCCAGCACCTAGCGCCGCCAATGACCGTAATGGGTACGTCAAGAAGGAGGATTTGGAGAATGCCGTTAACAATGCAGTCGCTAACGTCATGAATAAACTGGAAACCTTGATCTCGACTAGTCTTTTGGCGCCTAGAAACAACGTACCGACGGGACTTTGCCACTTTTGCGGCGAGGCAGGACATACCATGACCAGGGGTAGGTGCGCTATCCTTGAACAATATCTGCGACAAGGGAAGGCGCGCCGGGGAATGGACGGGAAACTAGTCTTACCTTCGGGCGCTATCATTCCCCTATATCCCGAGCATAAGACGTTCCAGGGACGCATTGACGAGTGGCACCGTCGGAACCCCAGGAACTTAGCGACAGGCAACCTGAATAGCACGACGACAACAGAAGCGGAGGCGACTCCTCAACAAGCATTAATTCACGAGGTACTCCAGCTAAACGCCATCAGCGACCGACCCACGCTGTCCCGCAAGGAAAGGATTGAGACGCTAGAAAAGGAACTGAGGTCGCTAAAGAATCAGGTCTTCGATGGAGTGGAGATCAAAAAGGGCAAGCAGCCTTTAAAGGATTACAGGCCGTCGGGCGCGACAACAGGCCCCGCCCCAACACCAGCCTCAACCTCTAGCACTAACGACGAAGTACCAGAAGCCACCAAGGCGCCGGCCGTTCCGGAACCACCGCTACATCCTTACGCTGGCCTAGGGGGCAACTACGCCCCGCCCCTCAATCGTAACTTCGGAGCGCCAGATAAACCTACGGGGGGATATCGACCCACAGCGCCCATATATGATCTGGAGAAGTCGAAGTTAGTTTTTGATCGTATTATGCAAAGTCAGGTTACGCTATCGGTAGGAGAGTTATGCAGCGTGGTGCCAGACGTCAGGAACCAGATGCGTACCGCGGTTACCCCTCGACAGAACATAGCTAACAATGTAGCAACGGTGGACAAATGTGACGACGTGCTGCCGGGTTTCGCATATATATCCGAGACGGTAGCTCCGGAAACCAAGGAAGAGGTCGCACCACCTAAAGAAGCCACGTCCGTCGACCCGGTCGAAACCTACCTCAAATCGCTAAGATCTAGCGACGATCCCGCCATCTTGACTGTAGCCCAAGACTCTCACGCGATTCGCTCAATTATGCTGACAGTTGATGGGAAAAGCGAAATAGAGTCTATCGTGGATAGCGGATCACAAATTATTTCAATGGCTGCCGACGTCGCTAACGAGCTGGGTATCATTTACGATCCAACGATCATTCTTAACATGCAGAGCGCTAACGGCACGATTGATCGATCCTTGGGGATGGCTCGGAACGTGCCATGTGCTATAGGCGATCTTACATTCTATCTACAAATTCACATACTTAGATCGCCTGCCTACGATTTATTATTAGGAAGGCCCTTCGATGTGCTAGCGCGATCAGTGGTCAAAACAACGTCCGAGGAGGAAACGACGCTAACTATTAGCGACCCCAATTCTGGAGTTAGGAGAACGGTACCGACATTCCCCGAGGGAGGTTCCAGAAGCCTGGACCAAGAAAGCGACCTTACGTTAGCGACAACCCTTGCGAGTGTTTTCCGGTCCCCGAGGGAGGTTCCAGAAGCCTGGACCAAGAAAGCGACCTTACGTTAGCGACAACCCTTGCGAGTGTTTTCCGGCGCCATCGAGGAGATGAGTGATGAGGATCATGGAGATGAAGCGCTTATTTTGGACTATAATCATCGGACTGGGCAAGTAACCTTTATATCATATACTCCTTTAGCCCCTGAAATCTTGAACACTTCTACGTCGCTTACTAGCGAAGCTTTATCCTACTTATTATATCACATACCCCTTTAGCCCCTGAAATCTTGAACACTTCTACGTCGCTTACTAGCGAAGCTTTATCCTACTTATACCTCACTGCATCCGATATTACTGAAAATCTTTCGACAGACACTTATTTCGTTTCTTCCCCTGATTCTAAAGAACCTTTGATATCCGGTTTCGCTAGAAACCAGAGTTCCATTTATAATACGTTTGCTAACAACAGTACCCCTAAGCGCAAAGGGGTTCAGGTTAAAAAGAAATACAAGCCAGTAGCGCTTAAAACGAAACCGGTAGCGAGCGGCGTACCCGAAGAATTTCGCATCGAGAGAAAAATCATTGGAGACCCGTTAGCGACCCTTCCTGAGCTTAATCCGAACCCGCCACCCTTCGAGCCTACCGGACGATTTACGGAAGAACGAAGCATTTGCTTGGGAGGATTCCGAACGCGGTAAACTGAGAACTGACTTCTTTCCACCAGTGGTTATACCAACAATACCTCATGTACCTTGGACCGAGCATAACCAACCGATACCGCCGGGTATTGAAGCTGAGGTTTGCCAAATTATTCGTTCCAAAATAGCGGCAGGAGTTTACGAGCCTTCCAATTTGGCATACCGGTCACGATGGTTTTGTGTACTGAAGAAAAATGGCAAGCTACGTATAGTTCACAGTCTGGAGCCGCTGAACAAAGTCACGATTCGTCATTCAGGGGTACTGCCCTTCCCCGATCACGTCGCTGAATCGTTTGCGGGAAGAATATGTGGCGCTACCCTGGATCTGTACGTTGGCTATGACGAGTGCTTGATTCACCCTTCCTCTCGCGACTTAACGACATTTCAAACGCCATTCGGAGCGCTACGACTGGTTACACTTCCCATGGGATTCACCCTTCCTCTCGCGACTTAACGACATTTCAAACGCCATTCGGAGCGCTACGACTGGTTACACTTCCCATGGGGTGGACGAATTCGGTACCCATATTCCACGACGACATTACGTTTATTCTACAACCCGAAATACCCCACCATGTGCTTAGTTTTATCGACGATGTTGGCGTTAAGGGCCCAAAAGATTGGCGCCTTGTAGATGGCAAGCCCGAAGTGCACCCGGAAAATCCTAATATCCGCATGGCGCTATGGGACTTCTTCCAATTGGTCAACCGGGTGCTTCAGCGCATGAAATATTGTGGTGGAACGTTCTCAGGACACAAGTTGGTTCTTTGCGCGCCACAATTTAAAATTTTAGGGCACGTTTGCACGCCAGAAGGCAGGATCCCTGAGGAGAGCCGATTAGCGCTTCTAGAGAAGTGGGGAGTCTGCCATAACCTCTCAGAAGTTCGCGCGTTTCTAGGCACGGTAGGCGTGCTGCGCATGTTCATACACCATTTTTCACATCGAGCGCACGCGCTAAATCGCCTAACTCGTTCAGGGTCCCCTTCGAATTCGGACCTGACCAAATTAACGCCCAAAAACTTAGTGAAGGCACTGCAGGAAGCGAAGCCATTGGTACCCATCGATTATACTACATCTGATCCAACGCCCAAAAAGACTTAGTGAAGGCACTGCAGGAAGCGAAGCCATTGGTACCCATCGATTATACTACATCTGATCCCGTTATACTTGCCGTCGACACCTCTTACATAGCGGTCGGCTTCTTTTTATGTCAATGTGATAGCACGAATCAAAAAATCAGACGCTACAATCGCTTCGGATCAATAACCCTTAACGACAGAGAGTCGCGCTATAGCCAGCCCAAACTGGAATTATACGGATTGTTTTGAGCGTTCCAGGCGCTACGCATGTACCTTATTGGGGTTCGGAACCTGATTGTCGAAGTTGACGCACGCTACATCAAAGGGATGCTTCAGAATCCAGACATTCAACCTTCAGCTAGCATGAATCGCTGGGTAGTAGCGATACTAATGTTCCACTTCGAGCTCGTGCATGTCAAGAGTGCGTTTCATGGACCTGATGGACTATCTAGGCGACCTAGGCAGCCGGAGAACGAAGCGCTAGATGAAAGCGATAATGACGTATTTGACGACTGGATTGACCGATTGCACGGTTTCATACACATTATTCAATTGCCTATTTCGGCCCTTTGCGAAGACCAACCTGTCTCGACTTGGCTACACCCTATCATCCCGTATCAACCTAAACCGTATCAAGCTCCATCGACCTTTTACACGGCCAGTATCTATAACGTCGCTAAGCCATATAACGACCTAAAGATAGTCGAGGAACCAAGACCCTTGTGGGAAGATAGTCGCAACCTTCCATATTCAGCGGTACCTCGTAGCGCCAAGGCTAAGTCAGAAGACCAACGAGTTGATCAGGTTAGGAAATGGTTACAGGATTTGCGCCGACCATCAGACCTTACGGATACGGAATACGCCACCTTCATTCGATATGCAACGACGTTCTTTATGGTTGAAAACCGGCTTTGGCGACGAAATAGGTCTGGCGCTCACAAATTAGTAATAAAGCCAAGGGACGCGTTAGGATTTTGCGCGCTATGCATGATGACTTGGGACATCGGGGACTCTATGCGACACGGGCAAATTTATTGGAACGTTTCTGGTGGCCTCAAGTTAGCGCCGATATAGCATGGTATATTCGTACTTGTCATCTCTGCCAAATCCAACAGACGCGCCAAGTCCTTATTCCTCCAACCGTAGCGACTCCAGCACCCTTGTTCGGAAAAATATATATCGACACTATGCACATGCCCAAGTCGGGACACTACAAGTACATTATCCAGGGAAGGTGTTCTTTGGTACATTGGCCGGAGTTCCGTATGCTCCATCGGGAAAATACCGACGCTATAGCTAAGTGGCTCTTCGAAGATGTTATTTGCCGATGGGGGAGTTCCGTATGCTCCAGCGGGAAAATACCGACGCTATAGCTAAGTGGCTCTTCGAAGATGTTATTTGCAGATGGGGAGCCCTTCACGAGATTGTTACAGACAACGGAGCGCCAATAGTTAAGGCGCTTACCTACCTCGCTAAGAAATACAACATACAGCATATTCGAGTCTCAGGATACAATAAACGCACTAACGGTATAATGGAGAGACCACATTTTGACGTACGACAGGCGCTATTTAAGGCGGTAGACGGCGACGAAAGTCGCTGGAGCGAAGCGACTTATTCGGTCTTTTGGTCCGAACGAGTTACCGTACGGAAGAGGATGGGCTGCTCTCCCTACTACGCGGCGACTGGCACCCATCCCCTGCTTCCAGCAGACGTTGTGGAGGCAACATACCTACAACCCCCACCTAACTCAATCCTGTCCTCTACCGACCTTATCGCTAGGCACGCCATTGACTTACAACGATGCATGGAGGATCTAGAGCGCCTACATGAGGTGGTATTTCAAGCTAGACGACAAGCCGCATTACGATTTGAAAGCGAGCATAGCGCTACTATCCGAGCCTACATGAGGTGGTATTTCAAGCTAGACGACAAGCCGCATTACGATTTGAAAGCGAGCATAGCGCTACTATCCGAGACTACAACTTTACAGCTGGCGCCTTAGTGCTAATGCGCAACTCGAAAATCGAAGTAACCCATAACAAAAAGATGCGACCTCGATACCTAGGGCCCCTCATAGTCGTTTCCCGCAATAGGGGAGGAGCCTACGTACTCTGCAAGCTGGACGGCTCGGTTTTGCATCGACCGGTAGCGGCGTTTTGACTCATTCCCTACTTAGCACGTGAACACATTCCACTGCCGTTGGCTCGGTTTTGCATCGACCGGTAGCGGCGTTTTGACTCATTCCCTACTTAGCACGTGAACACATTCCACTACCTTTGCCGGCGCTAGACATTGACACGGCCAAACTGCAAGAGCTTGAAGAGACTGAGTTGGTGGACGATGACGAGATCACTCCGGATGACGAAGAGGAACAATAAAAGACCACGGAAAACGAGGTGCCAGCGGTTAGCGCTCTCTGCTACGGACTTAAAGCATGCGCTAGTAATCATGAAAATGGTGCATAACTTGGCGATACTAATACATGCAGCATTACTATACTTGACTACAAAAAGCTTAAGACAACGATGACTACCGCCGACGAGGACCCTTGACTCGCTCCTTGTGTCGCCTATAGGCGGGAGGAGCACCGGAAGGGGGACGAATGGCAGCGTTAGGCGGCGCGGGAGGAGCGACTGGAGGAGGAGGTACGGGAGCGACTGGAGAAGGAGGTACGGGAGCGCGAGGAGGAGGCATGGGAAGGGCGATTGTAGGTGGAGTGCGGGAAGGACCCGGGGGAGCGGCGGGACGAGTAGGGGACAAGTACCACCCAGCCTCATCCAAGCAACGCTCTAAAGCTGTGAAAGGAACGATCACGCGGTCGAGCACGGCTCTACTAGCGGTAGGGTTGATAAGAACTGGAAGAGGGAGCCAGGAAAGGCTCTAGAAAAAGGCAGGGAGTTAGCTAACCAAAGCCAGGCGAAAAAGGGGTATAGGTACTAACCAAACCCCTGGTCTCGCGGAGAAGACTATGAAGGCTCAACGCGGTACCAGCAATGGTCTGCTCCTACGGCGCGCATAAGTATTACCTAAAACATGCGCTAATAAAGGGTTTACGGTGACTAGGGCCGGGTCTGTGTCTATCTCCCATTCGGCGGAGGCCGCTAGAAGGATCCGGTATCGGCGCACAAGGGTCAATATGTTACTATTCTCCTGCGGAAAGCTGCCGTCAGGCATTAACGCGAGGAAGCGCTCGAGGCAATCTAGGATGAGAGGCCGGTGAATGAGTACGGGGTCATCAAGAAGGAGGGAAGGTTCTGGCATGATATGATACTAACCGGGTTAACTGCGCCAGAATCCATAAAATACCTCCAGCTGATTGCAGGGTCGCGGATACTTGGGAACTCTTACATGCGCAAACAATCATGAGGGGGGGGGAGAAGACAATGATCATTTCATATAACTACGACAAAAGAAATCAACTAGCCAAAATCTGTCAGCCCGGGGCGCCACGAAAAAGAAGAAGCCGACTTACATAAACGACATGGGAGACAGACGAGTATCAAGGACCGGGCAAAAGGAGGCGCCACGAAAAAGAAGAAGCCGACTTACATAAACGACATGGGAGACAGACGAGTATCAAGGACCGGGCAAAAGGAGAGGCCTGGAAGGCCGCCAGCCTTCAGTTGGACCACGAAAAAGCCGGCCACCAGTAGACGAGCGGGGCGCCTAGCGGGGCAATGCGTTAGAAGGAAGAAAACAAGGTAATAAGGTAACGGACCAGGTAGTGACTCTCCTCCAGCAGCAACTCAAGATGCTCCTTCGTTTCCTTGGTCGCGATTTGCTTTATTGGGCGACTATCAGAAGAGAAGGAGGGCGAAAAAGGCAATAGCGCACCTGAAAAATCCGACTCCAGTTTTTCTCCATACCGAAACGGGTCAACGGCAGGTCATCATTCCAGATCTCACAGGCCACACGAAGTAGCTGGCAGCGACGACCTAACTCAACGACTCCGTCGGTCAGCCCGGGCACGCCGACCGCTGGGTAGTGGTGGAAGAACGAGGTAGCGCGTTCCAGGAAAGTGGGGGGATCCATTACGATATGAGCACGATCACAACGGGCAGTCCACACAATGCCGGTTGGGCTTTCCATCGCGAAGACTGATGGATGAGATGCTGTTGGGGCATGGGCAATTTATAGGACTCGGACGGTGTTTCAACTAGCGACAGCGTGGGAGGGCATTTCTCAAGGGGCTTGGACCCTGACGCAGACACGAACCAATAGGATGCGCTGGAGTCCATTTTAGGTCGCACAAAGAGGGTATTAACCTTCGAGATCTAGCGCTTATACCCACCATCACCGAATAACCACAAGCGATCAGTGGCACTCTATTTCTTATACATTAAAACTTCTTGCATGAATTGACTTATTTTTCTACAGACGATACCTATTTCTTCCTAGGCTGGCGCGATATTGGCTATTGGGTCGCGCTGGTAATAGGGGTTTTTTATGCCATGATGATTTACTGAGTGTTTCCCCTTTTTCTTACTTTGTATTTTGATTACTTACAAACTGACGATTTCGAAACAAGGGGAGGGGAGCGTTTATTTTAGTATGGCTATCACAAACTACGTATCAAAATTTTCAAAGTCCACAAAAGTTCGAAGCGCTACGGGCCGGCGACTACGCATCAGACGCGGAGGGAGCGGGATCACCCAATGGAAGCAAGTCCCCGTCTTGAATGGCGTTACTCGCTTGCCACTCAAGCGCATCAGTGATGTTGTCATGGAGCTCAAGCAGGAGGAGCTCACGGCGCGCTAAGGTGGAGACACAAGGACGGAGGAGGGCGAGTTCGCTACCGAATGGAGCTCAAGCAGGAGGAGCTCACGGCGCGCTAAGGTGGAGACACAAGGACGGAGGAGGGCGAGTTCGCTACCGATGACGTCGGTCGCGTCCTCGACCTGGCGAAGTTGCTGATGAAGATCGGCGGCAGGACGAAGGGGAGTGACAGGATAAGAGAACTCATCCCCAAGCCAAGGATAGGCGTCGCCGGAAAC
>JAMWFC010000067.1:563422-665609 GCA_027475525.1 Macrolepiota albuminosa | reverse complement strand
CGCCGTGGGTCATAACGCCGTTGGTCGCCGTCAGCCATGTGCACAAGGTCGCCGTTGACAGGTCGCCGTTAGAGTAAACCACGAGGAGAGGCGCTAGGAGGTAGCGCCGCAGATGGACTTGTATCTTGGCAAACACGGTAGTGCACTGTATATAAAATAGCTACTTTTCATGTATATAACAACGAATCGTAACCCCTCGAGCACACAGTTACACTCAGCGTTCAACTCGCGCTAGCCTCCTTTGACTTCGTCACTAAGTCGGGCGCTAGCCTCGTCTGTCTCGTCTTCATCATTTACGGTGCTACCTACGGGCACAATACACGGCGCTATTTGTCTTTTCTCCAATATCTTTGCCTAAACTACGACGCTTACCGTCTGCCAGGTAGCCCCACAATACACGGCGCTATTTGTCTTTTCTCCAATATCTTTGCCTAAACTACGACGCTTACCGTCTGCCAGGTAGCCCCCGAAGCGCTATAATCTAGCGCATCGTTTTACTACCTCCACTCAAGCACACCGGGACCCTGTCAGGACTCCTCACACCTACGCACGCCAAGCGCTGGAGACGGCGTTGTACTGCGTATACGTCCAGCGCATCCAACCACAGTTGGCGTCATCAACGTATGTGTATCCACTCACTACAGAGGAGAGAGGGTTGTTAGATGAGCACCAGGGGGGTTATCAGTGCTGCCACCTTTATGTCAATCATTGTGCAAGGAAATGTCCTGACAAGGAGAAGGCATTGACCTTGGTAGAGTATAGTACACGGAAGTTAACGACGGTGTTTGCAGAAGCGGCTAAGAAGGAGTTCCAGGGAAAGGAGGAGGCAGGGAAGGGAAAGAGAGCGGCTACATCCATCATGGTTGCGGCTGTGTTTGAGGGGTCAGATTTGGACGAAGACAGTAGTGATGCAGGTTCTGAGTACACTATTTCTTGGCACATCACTTACCCTTGCCTTGTCTCGGGTCTCTCTATTGCTTCCGTTTCTGTTCCAAGCACACTTATTGATATGGGATCCCCACCAGCATTGATTTCTTTGACGTTAGTGAAGACATTGGGACTGCCGACGCATAAATTGAACAGGCCTTTGTCAGTATTGGGGGTTTTCACTTCTTAAGGTTCCAGGTCAGAAAGAATGCTATCGCAATACGTCAAACTTGTAATTATATCACCTTGTTTGCAATGGAGATCACGCTCCCAAGTGTTTATTGTATGCCTGAATCTACACACAGAGATGATTCTGGGACTTGATTTTTTGGAACGCAATAAATTAGTTATCGACCTTGAGGCCGGTACAATTACGGATAAATTTACGAGATTCGACCTCTTGCATCCCTCTTGCCCTGCTCAGTGTGAGAAGGTCATGGTTGAGCCACACATTCAGAGAAAGGAGGCAAAGAAGAGGGAACAGATTGAGAATGAGTGGATTCGTCAGAGAAGGAAGAACATGGAGGCTTCGAGGAAGCTTGTCTATTTCGAGTTGAGTGCATTGTTTGCACAACAATCGGAGAAGTTCGCGCAAGCAGAAAAGACTGCAAGTATGGGCAAACCGTGTTTGTTAGGTCTGGTTAGGAAGAGGATTGAGGAGCTTGCCTTAAAGGACAAATTGAAGAGGATGGACATAAAGATGAAACAACATTTCAAAAATCTTTTTCCTGCTGGTATTCCTCATGCCGATGAGTTACCAGACAGTGTGTATCACAGGATTTGGGTGAAACCACTTGCCAAGATCACGGTTGCAAGATTCTATTTGTGCCCACATAAATATCGTGACAGCTGGAAGGCCTTGATTGACAAGCATGTCGCTGCTGGTCGAATCCAACCATCTTCATTGCAGTTTGCAAGTCCTTCGTTTGTGATTCCAAAAGCAGATCCCATGGCTTCCCCTTGTTGGGTCAATGATTATTGTAGACTGAATGCAAGTACAATTCCAGACAATTTTCCCCTGCTGAGGATAGACAACATTCTGGCGGACTGCATGAAGCCTGGCACACGTGTGTGGGGTAAAATTAATTTGACGGATGCTTTTTTCCAGACCTTAATGCATCTGGATGACATAAAGTATATGGCAACCCTGACTCCATTCGGCTTGTGGGAATGAGTTGTTATGCCCATGGGCCTTCACAATGCACCTGCAACTCAGCAATGCCGTGTCATGCTCGCCCTGCATAAATACATAGGGAAGATTTGTCATGTTTATCTTGACGATATTATTATTTAGTCCTCATCGATAGAAGAACATGAGAAGAATGTTATAAAGGTCTTAGAGGCTCTAAGGGAGGCTAGGCTATTCTGCTCTATGAAGAAGAGTGACTTGTTTTGTACAGAAATTGATTTTCTCAGTCACCACATATTGGAAAGGGGACTTGAGGCAGACCATTCAAAAGTAGAGAAGATATTGCAGTGGCTGGTCCCTCGGAAAGCAAAACATGTTCAGCAGTTCTTGGGCCTTGTTTGTTATGTTGCTGCCTTTTTCTCAGCACTGGCTGGACATATGTTGGTTTTGACGCTGTTGACCAGGAAAGAATTTAATGGAAAATTTGCTCCCTGGACCAGCTCTCATCAAGCAGCATTCGAAGGTATTAAGTTCCTCGTCATTGGTTGGGATTGTTTGACGACGATTGACTACAAAAACCCTGGCAATAACAAGATTTTCATTACATGTGATGCGAGCAAGAAGAGGACAGGGGCAGTTTTGTCTTTTGGGGAGACTTGGGAACAAGCACGCCTAGTGGTGTTTGATTCTTGTCAGTTGACAGCCACAGAAAAGAATTATCCGACTCATGAACACAAATTGTTGGTGATCGTGTGAGCTCTATGGAAATGGCATTGTGACTTACTGGGTTCCTTTTTTGAAGTCTATATGGATCATAAGACCTTGAAAAATTTCGAGACTCAAAAAAATCTGTCTAAAAGACAAGCTTGGTGGATGGAATACCTTTTGCAATACAATTACAAGATCAACTACATTAGAGGTGAGGATAACTCGGTCACCGATGCATTGTCTAGGATGCCAGAACATAGATCTGTTGTTGTTGGTGAAGTGTTATTGGTAAAAGGAGAGGAGACGACATTGGAGGACGTTAGGGAGGGTTATAATGTTGATCCTTATACAAGATGTTTGATCAAGGACACAAAGGCAGGAATGTTGTCGAGTGGCGTTGGATTTTGGGATGGCTTACTATTTGTGGGAGAGAGGCTTGTCATTCCAAAGTACAAAGGATTGAGAGAAAGCTTGTTCAGAGTGGCTCACGACGAACTGGGTCATTTCAGAGCAGACAAGACATATGCTTCATTGCACTATTCATACTACTGGCCTAATATGCATCGCGATCTCATCAACGGATACATCCCAGCTTGTGTGGAATGCCAACGTAACAAAAACAAGACAACGAAGCCACCAGGACCGTTACATCTGCTACCTGTTCTGGAGTGTCAATTCGGATCTGTTACCTTGGATTTCATAGGACCATTGCCTAGGGATGAGAGATTCGACCAGTTTTGTTCAATGACATGTCAGGCAGGGGCTGATTTGCAGATTTTACCAACAAAAACAGATCAAACAGGGGAGGAGTTTGCTCATATTTTTTTCCGTGATTGGTATTGCAAAAACGGCCTGCTCTATAAAATTATTACAGATAGGGACAGTCTTTTCATGTTGAGTTTCTGGTGAGCCCTCATGAAATTATTGGGAGTTAAGCATAAATTGTCAACGGCCTTTCATCCTCAAACTGATGGAGCATCCGAACACTCCAACAAAACTATTGTGCAATGTATATGCTATCACGTTGACCATTTGCAAATAGGCTGGATAAAGGCGCTATCAAGGATATGTTTTGGCATTATGAACACAGTGAATGCTTCGACAGGATTTTCACCTTTTCAACTCAAGTCTGGATTTTTGCCACATGTTCTCTTGCCTTTATTTCCACCCCCACCTACTAATACTCTGGCCAAAGACCTTGCCCTTCAAGTATTGCAAGAAATCGAGACAAATTATCTTGAAGCTATGGATAACTTAATAACAGCAAAGATTAATCAGGCACATCAAGCGAATTCACATCATTCCCCTGAAGTAGAATACAAGGTTGGGGATAAGGTCATACTATCAACGATTAATTGTCATTGGGAATACGTTCAGAAACAGGATGGTCAGGTGGCTAAATTCATGCCATGACAGGACAGGCCTTTTGTCATCACCGAGGCTTTCCCCAGCTCTTCCGAATATGCACTTGACCTTCCATCTTCAATGAAAATTCATAATTGTTTTCATTCGAGCTTGCTTTTGCCTCACCACGCAAATGAAAATGATTTGTTCCCCGCACAACAGCTTGAAATGCTGGGTCCGATTCTGACGGATGAGAGACAAGAGGAACATTTTATTGACAAGATAATTGATGAAAGGAGATGAGGTCAGGGAGTTCAGTATCTGGTCCGTTGGAGGAGTTATAGTCCCGACCACAATAAATGGAAAAGTGGTAGAGAAATAAAGGACACGGTGGCCCTCGACGAGTGGGAAACATTGGAGGCGTTGGTAGGGAGATAATGAAATTTTTGGAGAATAGGTGAGTGTAAGCATGAAGCTTACAACATGCAAATAGGGGGCCCATCGGATGGGGAAGGAGATGGGATCAGAAGTCAAGATTGGAAGTCAAGTCCAAACTTTATTCTGAAACATTGGTTATATTTTGTGTTCGAGATAGAATCGTGAGCGCGTCACGAACACGTGACCAGAGAGTAGTTGAGTCGAAGAGAAACGTAATCATACCTCAGTCGTTATCACACCGACTGAGGTATGTTGTCTTATTGCATGATAGTATTACAAGAAGCTGATAGTGTACTCATAGTTGAACTCTGTAAAACAGGTAGCATATAATACCAGTCGTTATCACACCGACTGAGTTGAACTCTGTAAAACAGGTTATGGGCCCCGACCAACTCAACATATAGAACGACTCACCGAATAGATTAGAAACTGAACCAAACTGAAACATAGACGCCATGGCACAGAATCCACCATTGTTCTTATTACCGACGGATGAAAAATTTGATGGAACAAATTGGACGGCATTTAAGACAATCATAACCGAAGCCACGCGTGGGCGAGGATTATTGGGATATATAAACGGGACAATCACGAACCCAGTTAGTGACGAAGAGAAGAAAGAGGATGAACCGAACATTGTAGAAACGAAGTGGTGGGGAGCATCGAACCCAACAGCCGAAGAATGGATCCAACGCGATGCATATGCGCGCAGCATGATCACCCTGAACGTTATACCAGTTGGAGCCGGAGTAAACATGGAGGGATCAGCAGCAGAGGCATGGGCATCACTCACCACGATTCACGATGCTAAGTCCGATCTGGGACTGATCCATGCTGAAGAAGAATTGAATGCTATCAAATACGTAGACGGGTCTAACATCGAGGCGCACTTCCGGGCTATGCGTACTGCTTGGGCCAAGGCGAATGATCAGGGAGCAGGAATCGGTGACAAACGTTTCCGCACATATATTATCAAATCGATGCCAAGTTCTTGGGCAGTGGTAACAGGTGCACTGTTAACGGAAGATACGTCAGCCAAAGTGATTGTGAGACTCACCACGCACGCATTGTTGCTGCACGGACCAAATGCGGTAGCGCCAGCCAAGTCGGTACAGGCACTATCAACTCAGGCTGGGAACCATCGAGGAGACAAAGAAAAAGTTACTTGTGATAACTGCAAAAGAGCCGGTCATCCGAAAGAGAAATGCTTTAGAAAAGGTGGTGGAATGGAGGGACAATTCCCTGACTGGTGGAAGAAGGGGAGTAAGCAGCCACAGGGTACGACAGTAGCATCGAATAACCCACAATCAACGACCCTGACAACGACTACACCCACGACACCGCCACAGGCTAACGCCACGGTCGTCTCAGCTAGTAATGCTTACAACGTTCGATGTTTTGCATTCGTAACAACGCCGAGGAAAGATTCGAAACAGGACGCTGTTACCTACGCCGATTCAGCTGCAAGCCGCCATTTTTTTACAGAGAAATCAGATTTTATTACGTATAATACCCCCGACCATGGGGATCTGATAGGGTCTACGGCAAAGGGCGGAGAATTCAGAATACATGGCTGCGGGCGAGTACGAAAATGGGTCCAATACGAAGGAGAAATAGTGGAACTTATCTTCGAAAACGCGCTGCACGCACCGGAACTGACGCATAATCTCATATCAGTGGGATCATTGATTAGAAAAGGAGTGAGGATGGAAATCACCGGAAAGGGAGCAACACTGTTTGCTACGGATGGGAAACCGTTCCTCCACTGTCCTATGAATGGAACGATGTTCATAGTGAACTTTGTTGAGCCACCTCCGAGCGCAATGGCAACGCGGTCGCTGACTCACCCTGTCGATTTCGAAACCTGGCACAGACGACTCGGACACGTAGGAGAGAGTACAGTGCGCAAAATGATGCGAAATGAGATAGTGAAAGGGCTAGACGTCACGAAGTCCTCAGTCATTGGGAAATGTGAGGATTGCATCATGGGAAAGCACTCACGACGGCCTTTTGACGCAGTCATTGAACCGGAGTGTGAACCTTACGAGCGAGTCGCATTCGATATATGGGGATCGGCACGCGTGCAAACGACCGGCGGCAAAACGCTCATGCTGGTGGCAGTTGACCAGGGAGGAGCCGAATGTGACGCTTGGTACCTGTCACATAAGACGAAGGAGGCTACAGTGGAATGCTTGCAGATCTTCGACATGCGAGTGGAGAATCAGACCGGGTATAGAATTAAACGGCTGAGAACCGATGGGGGAACCAAGTTTAAGAATGAACTATGGGACACGTACTGCGGAAAAAGAGGGATCATCCACGAAACGACCCCACCCCATTCCTCAGCCGCAAATGGTGTCGTCGAGAGAAGAAACCGTACGATTTTTGACTTGGCGCGCAGCATGTTGCACGAGTCGAGACTACCACCGCACCACTGGGGGGAAGCCACATCAACGGCGATATATATTCTCGACCTAATACCAAGCGCAAGACACCCGAATAAGACGCCATTTGAAATCAGGACTGGGAACAAACCCGACGTGTCATATTTGCGGCCATTTGGTTGTACCGCTTACGCAAAGGTACCGAGGACAGATGGGAATAGTAAACTTGAACCACGATCATGCAAGGCAGTTTTGATCGGGTATTTTGGAAAAGGGGATTACAAACTGCTGGAGCGGAGCACGGGGCGGATTTTTAGGTCAAGAGATGTGATTTTTGAGGAGGGATTGTCTAACCGCACGCTGAAACACGAACACCAGGACAATCCAGCAGACATTATGGAGATACTGGGAGTCGATTGTGGGGACGAGCACGTAAATGAGACTGAAAGCAGTATAAACGGCATCGACAACACCGTACTAGCAGACTCAGAAGCAACCAGCAACACTCATCAAACAGCCCCGACGGAACTGAGGAGATCAGCCCGTATCGCTGCCCAGACTGCCCCCGACCGTGAAGCTAGATGCGACGTGCTAGCCGAAGAGAACTCGTCTGACCTTGAAAGTGAAGAGGAGACGTTTCGAGCGGCGCCAAACGCATTAGCCACAGAAGTCCTCGAGCCGGACAACCTATGGGTGCCGAAATCATATTCGGAAGCGATGACAAGACCTGATTTGTGGAAGGGTCCAATGGACGATGAGATGCGACGTATGTATGAGCGGAAAGTCTGGCGTCTGATCGAACGCCCTGAGGAAGCGCGTACAATGAAAAACCGATGGACTTTTGCGCTTAAATATGATGCGAGTGGAAAGGTTATTGGCCGTAAAGCACGATTAGTCGCAAAAGGGTTTTCACAGCTACCAGGGGTCGATTTCTTTGCCACCTACGCCTCGGTGGTGAAATACGAATCGTTACGGATAAACCTCGCTGTAGGAACAGTTGAGGACTACGAAATATGGCAAATTGATTACGCGAGCGCATACCTGAACGCACCCACACAAGCACCAATCCTAATGGAGCAACCAGAAGGATACGAGGTGAAACCGAGCGATGTGCTTAAGGTCGATATCAATTCGGGCATACGAGTTCGGGGGAGTACCGAAGAGCACAACGCAGATAACGAGAAAAGTCTGGTATCACTCTTAGACAAGGCGATATACGGAACAATGGACGGCGCTCACAACTGGTGGCATACACTCGACGAGGACATGAAACGCTTAGGTTATACCCGATCCGAAGCAGACCAGTCTGTACGATTGAGGAATAGGAATGGTGAGATCACCATTACAAGCACATACACAGACGACACCTTGGGAATGTCCTCATCGAAGGAAGAAGCTATACGTGCACAAAAGGAACTGGGGGAGAGATACGAGATAAAAGACCTGGGAGACATTAATTTTGTCTTGGGGATTCGAGTTACGCGTGATCGGACAATGAAGCTTATTATACTGGATCAAGAGGAGTACTTGAAGCGAACACTAGAGAAATACGGCATGGCAGAATGCACACCGAAGTATACACCACTCCCACCAGGCATCATCCTGAGTCGATCCCAATTGCCTACTACAGAAGAAGAACGCCAATATATGGCAGATAAACCGTACAACGAGGTTCTGGGATCATTAATGTATGCGCAAATAGGCACACGACCGGATATCGCATACGCCATCACATCGTTGAGCCGATTTATGTCGAACCCCGGGAAACAACACTGGTTGGCGCTGCAACACGTGATGCGATATATAAAGGCCACACTCCACTACAGATTACGATATGGAGGGACCAAGTACCAGGACTACGTACCCCAAGGGTATTACAATTCAGATTTCGCAGCAGACATAGACACGCGCAAATCCATATCAGGAGGAGTGTACCTGCAAGCTGGAGGACCCACAAGTTGGAGTTCGAAGTTCCAGGACACGGTATCCACGTCAACTACCGAGGCCGAATACATAGCACTAGGGAGGGCTGCCGAACAGATCAAGTGGATGTATGCAGCACTCTTCAAGATAGGAATGGCGGTTCCTAAGCCAGCTCAACTGAAGGGAGATAACAACGGATCGATCGCAATCGCTGAGAACAAACGAAACCACAATCGAGTTAAACTGTAACGGACTCATCCGTATTACCATCAGCGTCAACGACGCTATAATCATTTAGTAGAGTATTACGTAAGATAACGTCTTGTTTTCGCACTAAGTACTAGTCAAATCCGATATTGCGGTCTGATTTAGCACTGTGTGAAATACACAGATAGTTCTAACTAGTAACCCCAGGTTACATTTTTTTAAATCTTCTGCTATTGGCTTTAGACTCTAGGCTTGTTACCGACTAGGCAACTCTCATCAAAACCTCTCGATTCTCTGTTGGCATCACGCTGAAAACGTGCTTCCATGACTGGCTCTCTTGATCCGGACCCTCCGTTCTCAGCTGCAGACGCAGGTGACTTACCTGTGCTTCAGGTTGTGAAGACGCAATCTGCGTCAGCATACCAACCCCCGCCAAAGCGGGACGAAAAGACTCCTCGCGATGTCAGCGCGAGCTATGGAATGCCTGGTGGGCTATCCGTATCACGGATGATGTCCATTGTACGACCTGGTGGAAAACCAGGAGATAGATCCGCGGTCTCAGGAGTGTCGCTGCCAGCGAGTCAAATGCCCTCACTGATGTATCCGGTATTGCCCGAGAGCTCTTCAGCTCCCTCGGAGGGTCAACCGGACGTTACCCAGTACTCGGAATTGGTACAAGGCAGCGCGTTTGCGCATAGCACCCCATTCCGGACTGCACCTACGGAACGGCATTTGGAGTATGTGGCCAATGCTGCCACTGAACCGGGACCGTCGTCGTTGACAACACAAGTACAGAAGCAAGGACCAGCAATAGTGGTCAGTAGGGAAGACGACAATGTCGTAAGGTTGGACAAGGCGTTAACAACGCCTGGAAGTCCAGAGTTGCACCGACGAGCCGGCAAACAGCCGCAAGTGAGGCATGACGGCCTCAGGAGAGTTATGGACTTAGAGTCCGAGTTGGAGTCCTCAGATGATGAGGAAAGCAAAAGGTCGCATTCGACCTTATCTATCCAGTTGCAGCTAGTATTGGACCGATATCCGGCGGTCGTGAAGGAATCGACGCGAAAGCGTCTTCAGCTTTATGTAGTGAAGCACTTACAGTTGCTGGCGGCTAGGAGCCACGATGTACCCCGGGCAGATTCGAGTGAATATATCGAATTGTTTGTGCGCATCTTCGAACTCGAAGTAGTGGAATACCTTAAGCGCAAAGCGGCGCGAGGGTCAGCAGTCTCAACGGCTACTCCAGCCGACTCCGTAGAATGTGAGATGAGTGTGCGCAGGCGAGCGCCACTAATCGCAGACGCGATGGAATTGCTCAATGCGCCTCGTCAGGCTGATGAGTCTCAGCAAGACTACATTCGGCGCCAGAACGCCGCAAATCGTCAACGCATTGTTAGCGGAGTGCCTCAGCAGGCATTGTCTGAGGTGGAGACTGTAACGACGACTCCGGCAGAGCCAGAGGCAGCACTTGCAGTGCAGGAGGTTAAGACACCTCGTAAGCAAGTTACAATCAAGGAAGAGGTGGACGAAGTCCACATTCTTGAGGAGCGAACGCGACCACGACGCGTAGTGCGACGCGTCCACCTAGTGGACAACTGGAATGAACGCGTCAATTACCAAAGGATACGCAACCAGGACTTGCGTGATCATGGTGAGTCGTTCATTGACGACCAGGGGGTAGTCTTTGAAGGGCGTGAGGGCGTAACGCCTGTCGATGACATGCGGCGACAATTCGCGGCTCGGACTGCTGAACCGGACAGAGATCCGGGTGGTAGTGACGACAGTAGTGGTCACTACGAACGGAGGGAGCCAAATCGTCGCAATCACAACGGTGGAGATCGTGATCGTAGGAATGACGATCAGGACGATAATAATCGTCGTGACAGGGGCAGGCAGGCTGGTGGATTACCAGCAGAGCAACAAGTGAGGCAACAGCCCACCGCACGGCCGGAAAGAGTGGTCAATGAGCACCTGTTTCGCAGTCCTCGGGCATTTTCAATGCCCGCACCTCATGATTTGCGTGAAACTACGCCGGGAATGAATGAAGCGGTCAGGATCCATATGGATCATATGCATGACCGCCTCACTCGTCTGGTGGATGACTCCCTTGGAGTCAGATTTAAGTTCCCTGCTGGGGTAAGCCCCCGTAAATCCGATGGTAAGCACATACGTGCGTACGCTGGAGGACATAGGTTCTTGCAACTGGAGGACTGGGCCATGGACGTGTGCTACCACCTCGCAGCCTGCTGCTATGGTGGAGACGACATGGACCAGGAAAGGATATTCGTGCTACACGAATTTATGGAAGGAGAGGCTCGGAATTGGTTCCATCGCCATGTTCTCCACATTAATCGCGACAAATCGCACTGGACATTTAAAGAGGTCCTGATAGGACTGTATAATCAGTTCGTTAATGCTGCGACGATGCAGGAAGCTCGCGATGCCTTTAGAAAGGCAGTGTATGACGCTAAGACTGGCGTCCAGACCTTTTATGATGACCTTGTGGGTCATGCACAGAATATGGCCGTCTATCCAGACGAATACACTATCCACGAGACATTCCTGGACGGAATACCCGCAGACATGAGGAGAGCGTTGATACGCGACGATAACTTGTCTCCGGAGGTCAACACTGTGACTGAATTTTTGGCGTATGCCATCCGTTATGAGCAGTCGACACGGACTGCAAACCATTATGAGCAGCGTAGTTCACGCTGAGGACCAGTGAACCGTCAGGCAGTGAAGGTGGGAACCTTCCTAGCCAAGCAGACGGAGATGGAGAACAATCGCAATCCGCGATTCGTGGTTCGCAAGACAATTCCTGGAGGCCAACGGCCTCGATCGAAACCTGCTGGACAATTGCCAGCGAAGGACAGTCGACCCGTTTCGGGTCAGAATCAAGTAGCACCAAGAGGAGTAGTGGCGCCTGCAGCACGTATGGCGGGTAAAACTGCTGGAGTTCCAGGGGTCAGAATCAAGTAGCACCAAGAGGAGTAGTGGCGCCTGCAGCACGTATGGCGGGTAAAACTGCTGGAGTTCCAGGAGTGGGCCAGAGAAGGCCTGCCGGGGACCCCTCAGCGTGCTACAATTGTGGCAGGAGCGGGCACTTTGCTAAGGAGTGTCCCGCCCCTCCTAAGGCACACATCCGAGCGGCCCATACGGCTGCGGCACCGAGCGATGTCGTCAGTGACGACGAGGACGATGAAATCGTCGAGGAAACCGAGGAGGAGCTGCAAGCAGAGGCTGACGGGTCGGAAGTGGATGACGCTGAGAGCGTCCAGATTGATGGCGATGAATACGTCGCAGTGGATGTGTACGACAGCGACTACTATGCTCGTGATGACGAGGAGGAACACCTGTTTGCACTGACGGAGTGCCGTGGAGATCAGCGCGTCCGAATGAGACGCGTAACCCTGCAGAAGGCAACTAATAAGTTGCAGCGGCCACACTATACTCCTGAAGAGAAGGAGTGCCTGGTCACGTATGTTGATGTCAACGGACATCCGGCATGGACGTTGTGGGACTCCGGGAGTACCACTACGGGCATTACGCCCCAGTTTGCTCACGTCAACGCGATTCGCGTTCATGAACTGGAGGAGCCCTTGATGCTCCAGCTGGGGACTGTGGGGAGTCGCGCTATGGTGCAGTTTGGCGCGGAGGTGAAAATAAAGACGTCAGGAACGTCGACGAAGGAATATGTGGATATAGCGAATTTTGATCGCTATGACATGATTATCGGTACGCCGTTCATGCGTAAGAACAAGGTGTCGCTGGATTTCGTGAACGACATGGTCGTTGTGAATGGTACGCCGCTGAAGGCGGAGAAAGTGGTGTTGAACGATACAGATGGTCGTTTGAGGCGCTATCGCGCAACCGAGAAGCGGCGTGATGAGCGCAACTGACTAGATGGTCGCAGGAGAGCAACTGTTCAGGAGGTGGAGGACGAACAGGCCCCACCGAAAAGCCTGCCGGCTGATTTGCCGGCTATACTGATGACTGAGGAAGAGTTTCAAGGAACTCTGAAGAAGGGGAAGCACCCGGATGTGACTGGGTGTACCAATGGAAAGCCTAAACAGGCTGTGCAGTGCAAGAATGAGCATAGTAAACGCGTGGTGGAGTCGCTGGAATGCCAGCCGACTAGCTCTCGAGTAAAGGTGGAGGATCTCGTCAAGGACGAGGGATACAGTACGATGGGAACTGTGGGTAGCACTAGGTCGCTAATGGATCGACCAGTGCCTCGGCCAGGAGTGCAATGGGCGTATGACCCACGAATGCCACGGGAGTGGAACGAGTTGGTAGCGTCAATGGTGACGCAGGCTATGGGAAGTGGGCAAGCGACCCAGACGGGAGAAGTGTACCGTCACGCACGAGAGGACGAGATATCCGAAACATTGGATATCGTATTTGACGGATTCTCGCTGAAGGCGAGGAGTGTGCAGTCGTCGGCGAGTACGACGAGGAAACAACCGGTTGTAAGGTTGAATCCGGGAGACCTCACAGAGGAGCACGTACGTGCCTTATGGGAGCGATTTGAACCAAAGGTTCAGCCGCGTATAGCACGCGTAGCCAAAGGAAAAGGCAAGGCTTTGAGCCTTACAGAGGAGGATATTCCTCGATTGCGCCAGCAATGGCAACGGGAGTTCGCTGATATCGTCAATGGAACGAAGGAGGAGCTTCCTCCGTGGCGGGAGGTTAATCATGAGATCAACCTCATTGACAATAACAAGCAGTACAAGTATCATTTGCCTCGCTGCCCGCGAGCACTTCAGGATCAACTTCGTGAAAAGACGAATAGATACATAAACGCGAAGTGGTGGGAACCATGACCAGCGGTGCAAGCGGCACCATTGCTTTGTATCCCCAAGAAGGATGGAACGTTGCGGACGGCATTGGATGCGCGACAGCGCAATGATAATACCGTCAAGGATGTAACACCTCTTCCAGATCAGGAAGTGATACGAGAAGATGTTGCGACAGCGAAGTATCGGTCGAAAATCGACCTTACAGACGCGTACGAGCAGGTTCGCATCCGCGAAGAGGACATACCGAAGACACTGTTCTCGTCCCTGATGGGGACGTTCGTGAGTAACATCATGCAGATTGGTGATTGTAATGCACCGGCGACATTTCAGAGGTTAATGACCTCAATCTTCTGAGATGTAATCGGGAAGTTTATGCACGTCTATTTAGACGATATATTTATATTTTCTGACTCCATTGAGGAGCATGAGCAGCACCTACGAGTCGTATTTGAACGACTACGGAAGGCCAGCCTCTATCTCAAATGGAAGAAGTGCGAGTTGTACGCAACGAGTATAGATTGTCTCGGTCACGTCATTGACGAGAAGGGCATTCATCCTGATACGGATAAGCTCGACCGAATCCGAGAGTGGCGTACTCCACGCACATATAATGATATCCAACGATTTGTCGGACTGGTGAACTATATTGGCAATTTCTTGCCAGACGTCACTGCATACACTGGGCCACTTATGGCCATGACCCAGAATGGGTCACCGTTTCATTGGAGACCGCTGCATCAGCGGTGTTTTGAGATGATTAAGCGCATATGCGCGAAAACGCCGGTCATCCAGCCAATTGACCCACGCATCGACGAGCCCATCTGGCTCATTTGCGATGCGTCGAAGACTGGGGTTGGGGCCATGTTTGGCCAGGGTAAAACATGGCAGACTTGCCGACCAGCAGGATTTATGTCCCGTAAATTCACTGCTGCTCAGCAGAATTATGCTGTGCACGAGTTAGAAACACTCGCAATACTGGAAGCCCTCCTAAAGTGGGAGGATAAACTGATGGGATATAAGATCCATATTATCACGGATCACAAAGCACTAGAGTTCTTCAAGACTCAGGTGCACCTGTCTCCGTGACAACGTCGCTGGATCGACTACATGTCGCGGTACCAGTTCGACATCACCTATGTAAAAGGTGAATTGAACAAAGTGGCGGATTGCCTATCTCGATATTTCGAGAGTGATACTCGAGATGACGTCCATGACGCGCATGACTATGTCCAGGCGGACAAACGTATTGACCCAGAGGGCGAGGATTTGCCTCTGCATCGATTCCATGAAATCAGGGAACATAGGGTCGAGTTACACGCCATGCGAGCGCAGGAAACACGTCGCAGTAAGCGACTGCAGGAGCAGCGAGAGACTCGCGATATCGAGGCTCAGGTGCTAGTGGACCATGAGGCCCCTCAGCCAAGGGAAGAGATGAGGCAAGAGGTGCCTATGAGAGGTACTGATATGACGCTCCAGCAAGCGCTGGAGTCACAGGACCATACGCCTGCACCGGCCGACTTAGGCAATGCGCAATTCCACACACGTATCCAGCAAGGATACAAGGATGATAATCTCTTCATAGAGATTCTGAACAATATCCAAGCGCATCCGCGCTTCAGGACGGAGCAGCAGCTTGTCTACCTTACCAGACCCACGGGGTCCAAAGTCATCTGCATTCCCCGGGAGAGGTCGTTGATTACGACTATCCTGGACCAGGCCCATAAAGTAGTGGGCCACTTCGGAACTCAGAAAACGCTGGACTATGTGCGACGCTGGTACTGGTGGCCGCAAATGGCCAAAGAGACGAGCCAATTCTGCTCGACATGCGAGCTATGTCAACAGTCGAAAGTGTTGACTTTGAAGCCACCGGGAAAGCTGCATTCGCTACCCATCCCGGTCAAACCTTGGGATTCGATTGGGATGGACTTTATAGGTCCGTTCCCCGAGTCGAAAGGCTTTAACTACCTCTGGGTAGTGATCTGCAGAATGACCAGTATGGTCCATCTCATTCCGGTGAGAACCACCATGACCGCGTCAGACTTGTCGTGGATCTATCTCAAGGAGATAGTACGTCTCCATGGACTGCCCAGCTCGATTGTGAGCGATCGAGATGCTAAGTTTACTTCCAAATGGTGGAAGGAGTTGCACAAGCTGCTAGGAGCAAAGTTGCTCATGTCGACATCATTTCATCCGCAAACGGATGGTCAAACGGAACGTGCGAATAGAAATATCGCGCAAATCTTGCGAGCGTTCGTACGTCCTGATCAGAAGGACTGGGTGGATAGATGTCCACTCGTGGAATTCGCGATAAACGCGAGTATATCGGAAACCACAGGGTACTCACCCTTTGAACTCAACAATGGCTACATGCCATCCATGATTTGTGAACTTCGTACGGACGAAGTTATTCATGTGGGAGTCAAGCAGTTTGCGTGCAACGCGCTAAGGAATCTGGCAGATGCCCATGATGCGATTATAGAATCGCGCGTCTGGCAAACCAAACATGCGAATAATCGCAGACGCGAGGAACCAGACATCGAGAAAGGGAACCTAGTGTACCTTTCTACGAAGAACCTAAACCTGCCGAAAGGCAGAGCGAGTAAGTTGTGTCCAAAGTGGATTGGACCGTATAAGGTCCTTGAAGCGGAGCCGAGCACGTCTAACTACGTGCTGGAACTACCCCATGCGCTGCAAGCGCGAAGGATAGTCCCCAAATTTCATGTGTCGCTATTGCGACCGTATATGGCCAGTAGTGATGCGCTCTTTCCTAATCGAGCAACTCCGGAGCCGTATGATTTTGGAACTGGTAATGACCAGGAGTGGTTCGTAGATGACCTGATAGGTCATCGTTGGACAAGGGGAAGCCTCAAATTCGAGGTAAGGTGGAGCTTAGGTGATACTACCTGGGAACCGCTAGTAAACTGCAAAGACCTTGCAGCGATGGATAGGTATCTAGAGCTGCAGGGCGTGAAACGCCCTCAGCAGCTAGCAAAACGCGCGTAATGCGCGTGTGGTG
This sequence comes from Macrolepiota albuminosa, assembly GCA_027475525.1. Classification (NCBI taxonomy): domain Eukaryota; kingdom Fungi; phylum Basidiomycota; class Agaricomycetes; order Agaricales; family Agaricaceae; genus Macrolepiota; species Macrolepiota albuminosa. The sequence continues at coordinate 648,731 of JAMWFC010000067.1, read as the reverse complement.
GTGGAATGTGGACGAAGTCCACTTTGATTGCCGGTAACTAACCGGGGGACCACTGATTGTGGCTGTGATTGTAACTATTTAGGCGATTATGATCGCCGACGCAGCGCCGGGTGGCGTGTGTTTGTGGTTGTTTACACCACTGGCGGAGTTGGGAGATTGTTTTTTTTTCTTTCTTTCCTCAGTCCCAATACACGTAGTCTACGTGTCGCTTTAGAATGGCCTATTGGGGGCCGCAAAAGGGTGATCAGAGCCGGCAAGGCTCTAGTGGAGGGGGGAGACCCCCGAATATACAGACGTCATCCCAGGTTTCCCAGTTTCAGAGGCAGCCGCCATATCCGGCGGCGAGTCAGTTGCATTCAGCGGGCGTGGCCTATCCGGGCCGCGAGGAGCCGCTCCCCTACCAAACACCCCTCCACTCGCAAGAGATGGAGGTCGATGATGATGGGCGCTATGGGCGCCCGGAGGATAGCTTGCGTCGAGAACGGTACTATCAGGAACCGTCCTCACGCTCGTCTGCGTCGTATCCGACGTATGCGGGTGTGGTGACGGGGCCGCCGTCAGTTCCATGGGCTCATCGGCCCGCAGCAGAGTCGTATGAGGAGCCTGCGCCACAAGCGCAGAGTGTAGTTGGGTCAGATGTGTTGTTGGGCAGACTGGAAGCAGCGGGACAGCCAGTCCCTGCAACTGCGTCCTTTCTGCAGGACAGCTTGGCCGTGATGGTGATGGAGGGATTGCTCGACCAGATCGAGCTGATGAAGAGGCAGCGCGTCGCAGCGCTGGAGCAGATCGAGCGCGCTTCTAAGCGCAAAATCGCCACGAGCGAGGAATCGACCGCTGAGGTCAAGAGGGCGAGATATCAGCCCAGTTGACCGGTCGCTCCTCCACAGGCAAGGATGCCGTCGGAAGCGCAATTCGCGCGCCATGAGCAGCCTCCTCAGCCCGTGGCTTCGTCATTGCGGCTACCCGAGTCGGGCCCGCAGGCCTCGTCAGAGTCGCTGGCTGCCGTCAGTGAACCCTTGGCAGGTCTGTCCTTGGGTCAGCGGGAACCCGCATCATCTCGGGCCCCACCTAGGGGGTCCAAACCCGTCGCTGTGGCGCCAAGAGCGCCCGTTACTGTTACTCCTCGCGCTGGGCCTGGAGGGAATACTCTGGCGCGAAATGCGCCTGCCCCTCCGGTGGCTCAGCCACAACCAGAATCGTCCGCCCAGACCAAGTCTGGGCCGTCTCGTCAGCGTCGCGGCCGCAAGCCGCCTCTCGATGCCTCCAAATTGGAGGTTATACTCTTTCCTGCTGGCATTCCCGCACGAGCGGGAGAAGTCCAGATGTTGTTTATGCTGCCGGTGTTTGTACCGGCCCCACCAGCAAAGTACCCCGTGGTCGTCTTGACCCCAGACCCTCGTACGCCGGAGCAGTATGATGGTCTGGTAGCGACCTCGAGGGGGAAGACTAGGCCTGATAAAGGCAAAAAACCAGTACCGTCTCTGTCCGACGAGAGCGACTATGGAGAGTCGAGCTCGGAGCAGGAGGAGGACGGGGAGGAGGGGGAATCGGCCGCAGACCGATTCCAACGAGTAGCGCGCAATAAGCGCATTGCAAAGAAGAAGGCGATTCACGCCAAGGAGCTAAAGGCCCAGAAGTCGAGGGCCGAGGACGAATGTTCGGGGAGGATCCCCGATGGCTTGGGGGTGAAGGTGTGGGGTCCGCTCGATATCGAGCGAATGAACTCGTGCTTTAGAGGAGCACTCAGCCATTGCACCTATTATTCGTATGCCACGAATACGGTGTTGATGGGAGCTGACGCCAATAGAGCGGCGGCATATGAACACTCCTCTGGCCAGCCTGCCCATATCCCGGGCACGATTGTGTACAAGCACGCCCCACGCGGTCTTCCCCGCACTCCTCTAGAGCTGGACCGGCTCTACAAGTACTACGCCAATGTGCACGTCCCGCGTCGCGACAGAATCATCGCTTATATGTTGATCACAGAGCTCCAGATGTTCGCGCAGCGAACAGTGGAAGCTCTGCATGATCGAACCATGCAGCTCCTGATGAAGGAGCCTCAGTATCAGGAACTCGTCAACCCGATGCAGGGCCCTGACGACCTCGCTCTTGTCGAGCGACGAAACATTCCGGGGCGCTTTTTGCGCACGAAAGACGATGGCACCACGGCGTTGCGCGTAATGCGCGCTCAGGATCCAGCCACACCGTTCGACCTTGACCAATTGGCGCAGTACGCGCTGGTCTTTGGCCGACCTGGGCTGGAGAATACCTATCAAGGTATCGCCGTGGATCATGCCTACCGTATGCACTGGCGGACCCTCTTTGGGTTCGCCTTATGTCGAGCATTGTGCGCTAACAGCGCAGCCAAGCCGGTGATTGTACGGCGCATGACCCTCGTCGTGGCCCGTCCAGGGCTTTATCGAGAGGCGATTGCCTCGTATGACGCCATGTTCCCCGAGCAGCCATTTGAGCCCCAACGTGGGCCGCAGCTCGAAATTCATCAAGTTCACGTGCCCGATGACCATGCACGGAACTTCTCCGACGACGACGTGTTACGCGTCCTTTTACACAACCGGATTCCGCTGGAATGGGTGGACCACGCGTACACGTACGGCGTAGTCTTCCTGGAACAGCAGTTCCATTCCCCCACGATGTCTATGGACATCTTTAAGCAGGTCGACGACGAGCGCATGGAGCGCCTCTCCACGTATGGCACCCCCGCCGCAATCCCGCAATGGGATGGATGGCGGGAGATGACTGAAGACGATCACTATCGTCTTATGTTCAAGCACCACGAGGAGAGCAAGCTCCCGGAAAACCCTGAGGCCAACGGCCTCTATTACTTAATTGGCATGGACCCAAATCGGGTCAACCTCCTAAAACGCTCGGCGGCGCATGACCTGCCAGCAGCAGACATGGACCCAGGCCGGGTCAATCTCTTGTCACGCACGGCAGAGCAGGGTACGCTTCCCACCACCGCTTCAGCGATTAACGTCGCACTAACAGAGCCTATGGTGGTAGACACGCCTGCAGCCGAGGGGCCTATAACCCCACCGAGGACGGAATCGGCGCCTCCCCCTCCCGCGATTAACGTCGCACTGGAGGAGGAGGCAATGGTGACTGAGACGGGCGCTGGCGCAGGAGCATCGTCATCCGGGTCCTAGACCCTTTTATACAATATTGTGTATGTACCTCTGAGTATTTAACTCGAGCCATTTCAGCTGATACGCACTTTAGAGTCGCGTGTAGATACAGCGGACCCAGAGAAGGGGTCATTCTTTTGTTTTTTTATATATAATTTTATTATATACAACATTTGCTTTCTACTGCTGGCGTCCCCTACGCCCGTGTCTGATAAGGACTGCTTCCGATTGTGTCCGGACGACACATCTTCCTTACGCATGAGTGCTAACGCCGTGCAGCCACGCAATACGCGTGCATCCATCCGTTATTGCACTACCGTGCATCTTTCATCGTTGTTGCACTACCGTGCATCTTTCATTTCGTTCTACCTCCCGTGATCAAGACCGAGTATTCGGTCTCATTGGGGGGTATGTAACGGACTCATCCGTATTACCATCAGCGTCAACGACGCTATAATCATTTAGTAGAGTATTACGTAAGATAACGTCTTGTTTTCGCACTAAGTACTAGTCAAATCCGATATTGCGGTCTGATTTAGCACTGTGTGAAATACACAGATAGTTCTAACTAGTAACCCCAGGTTACATAAACATATCGACGTTCGGCATCATTTCATATGACATTGCGTGGAAGAAGGAGATATCTCGATAACATACGTACCAAGCGCAGACAACATAGCCAACTTATTCACCAAACCATTACCACGATCACAACACACCAAGTTCTGTGCAGAACTCCATTTATTCAAGACCTGACGCGTACCACAAATCCGGGGGAGTGTTCGAGATAGAATCGTGAGCGCGTCACGGACACGTGACCAGAGAGTAGTTGAGTCGAAGAGAAACGTAATCATACCTCAGTCGTTATCACACCGACTGAGGTATGTTGTCTTATTGCATGATAGTATTACAAGAAGCTGATAGTGTACTCATAGTTGAACTCTGTAAAACAGGTAGCATATAATACCAGTCGTTATCACACCGACTGAGTTGAACTCTGTAAAACATTTTGGTATATAGGGGAAGGAGGGTAGTGGATCGTGGACTTCTTTTCTGTCTTTTGGTACCGAATCCTAGTATTGTGCCATTCTGCCTTGTTTGCTAAGTGAAGCTGGACGCGCATAGTCCACTTACACTGCTTGATTTGTCTCTGACCTATTTTTATCATCCCTCTTCCACTCAACTGCACAAGCTTCTCCATTGCTACTATCTATCACTTTATCAATTTTTCTATCAATCAGCAGGCACACTCAATGCAGTGACAGGTCATTTTCTCATCCTTATAAGCTAGCTCAATTATCCAAGATCAGAGCAGTCATTTAGCACACTTGGAAGGCATCTACCAAGTGAATATATAGCATTGCAGTCAAGCCATTCATTGATTACTGTTACATCAATGCAATCTCTAATAACAAAATACTTCCAGCTTTAGAACCTCTCCTCTGTAACTTTGCAGCCTCATTTGCTGGCCACATAGCTGAAAAAATAGTATCAGCAAAATGTGATGCTCTATAGGCCTGGCATATTGAAAATGGTTACATATATCACAGTGACATTCACTTAGAATATGTCATTAAAGGAATCAAAAACCAATGTCCTCATTTTTTGTTTTGTCTAAAACAACCTCCTGTCAGTGGAGACATGCTATTATGTCTCCAAAAAATTATTAGACTTGTTGTTGCCTTCAGATCATTGCATCCTATTTATCACATTCACTTGTTTCTGGGCTCAGATTTGCTTGAGTAAAATTCTTCCACTCTCAGACCAAAAATTTCACTTTTTCCTATATCTATTATAGGCCAACCTTAAACCTCCATTACTCCTGCCAGTTCTCATGTACTGCATCTTCCAAATACAAAAATAGGGAGAAAGAGAGGGGAAAATGTTATCTCAATCCTATTGATGCCCTGAAGTTACATCATACCTCGAACTTCAACAATACTATGCAAAACATTGCTGTGTATTACAATTCATCAAATTGTATCACAATCCTTACTCAATGATTCTTTCTTAATTAAACACTATCCTCAAACAATATAAATACTCCATTGTTACAGGTTACTGCTTCAGAATTGGAGGAACAACATACCTCTTACTAGCCAATATTTCTCCCAATATTGTTAAAATTCCTGGAAGATGGACTTCTGATGCCTTTCTTTAATACTAGAGACATTTAGAACTTATTGCACCACTATACATCAAATTTTTAACTCCTATTTTACATAGAGCAAGTTTCATTTTACTTACTGCTTTCAAGGAGGTTATTGGATTCAATGATGCGCACTAGTCTTTGATGGGGGTCCTCTATTTTCTGATGCCACAACCTCTCTAGTTGTGTTCCAAACATAGTCTGATGCTCATATGGACTTAGTGTATCCTAAAATGATGTCACTACCTTACTATTGTCTTTAATCATATACTACATTCTACAAACAAGATGCTGGACTATATGAAATGAAAGTCTGCAGAACAGAAGCACAGGATGAATGTAAAATACATTTCAGACAGCTGCATCATGGTCACATGCTTTACTCAACTCTGTTCTGCACTACTATATAGTATCATACTTTGTAACTCTTCTGTGTAAACAATTTGCTCACTCACCCTCCTACTTCTATTAGCATTTTTATATATCAGCACCTTATAATTTCCTTATTTATTACCACTTGGCATTCTTTCAGAGATATCCTCAAGTTATGTCATCAGCAGATCCCCTATTTGCTGATGCCACAACCCCTCTCAGAGAGTCACATTCTAAATGTACTTAGTGTATCTCAAAATGATGTTGCTACCTTACTATTGTCTTTAACTATACACTACTTTCTACAAACAAAACGTTGGACTGTATGAAATATATGCCCTCCCTCTATTTTCCCCTAGAAAATGTGTAGTGCCAAGCATTATTCATCATTCTATATTTTTGACAAAATGTCCATGTACAACTCCTGTTATACTCCTTGACATATTGATGAGTTGCTGGTAAACATAGTCTTTGTATATTGCACTACTGATACCAATTGCATTTCCTTGGAAAAAAGTAAAAAGGACACATGATATGCAATTTTCAATATGTCAATTCTAAAGTCTTTGAACAAGAAAATGTGCCCTTTTCTGCAGTAAATAACTTAGCTGAGAAACAGATGACAGGTTTCTTTTCAAGATTAGTGCTCAAATCTAGACCTTAAAGCAACACAAATTAGTATCTGGTCTATGGGACATTAAGTCTCTTGTCTGCAAGTCTAGTTATAAGGTGGCTTATCCTCAGTCTGTTGTATAAGTGACTGAGGAAGTTATCTATTCAAGAAATTGATATATACTCTACTTTGTTTTGTCTATAGCATAACAATGGGTTGCTTTATCCATAGTGTAACAATAGGTATGATAACTGTGACAGGATTGTCAGGCACATTTATGATGGCTATTTGTCAGAGGACTCCCCATTTTAGTTTTGTATGTCACTGTAAACATGCCATTGTCAGAATATTATGTGGCATTGTTATACTGAAAATAAAGCAGGCAGTTATATATATATACTGCATACATACTAATGGGCACCCTCAGTTGTTATTGCTCTAAAACTTTTGAAATTCCATAGAAAATTTGTAAACTTGTTCTCTTCAGATCTTCATCTGCCAGGTAAATAGTTACATTTGTATCTACTCATCTTAATTTAAAACACTTTTAATATTTCTTTGCCAAATTGTTCAATTGTGCCTTTATAAATTGATTTATAGCAAGACTATTGTATACTAATCATTTTACTTCCCATTTAACATTCAGTCAAAATTAGTAGGTGTTTAATCCATACTTGATTCTTCTTCTTTTTCTCTTCTGAAAGATTTGGAATTTTTTTGATGGCTACATTTGACTAGCAGTATACAATTAATGATCTCTCATGTAGTATATAATGACTTGGCTTGAATGCAATAATATGTTAAATGATTATGTAAAAATGCAGCTCAACTTATGATTAAAGAATTGCAATGATTTATTCTTTGTATTTCTAACATATATCTATACAGTGGCAGCTAAAACATTTCCAATAAATTGTAGCATGAGATATAATATAACCCTTTGAGTCATTGAAGAAGTTTTAGGCATGATATCACTTATAACATCTTGAAATATTGAGGTCATCAGCCTCATTGCAGGTGCATTCTCACTTCAATACATGGTAGAGATTTCTAGAGAAACACCTGTTAGAAACAGTTTATATAACTTTGAACAAGTGTTTCTCCAGAAATTTCTACAATGTCCTGAAGTGTATAATCATTTATCTGCATGATGTATATCTTTATTGATTCTGATAAAATAGAGGAGCATGAAAAACACCTCCAAGTAGTCTTTGAATGACTTAGAGCCAATTTGCTCTCATCTCAAGTGGAAGAAATGTAAACACTATGTAGACTACATAGATTGCTTAGATTATGTCATTGTATTAATCCAGACTATGACAAATACTAAGTTCACAAGGTTGCTGTCTGATCAAGTCTAGAGGAGGTAAAACACTAAGCTATCTGTCCTGAAAAAACTTCATCATTCTAAGGTTATAAGTGCACCAGCTAATTAGAAGTAGAAGCACAAATTGATTGATCCATTTATCTTCTATGAGTTCATCCATTACCAGCATTATTTGTGACACAAGAAGCCTGTTGCTGTGCATAGCTGGTGAGTACTGTGTGTGGCTGTCATATCTCATGCACCAAGGCACATACTACTTCTATAGCCTGTACTTGTGACCTAAAAAAGGCATCATGGTATGGGACTGGTGTGCTTAGTTCAGATAGAGGCTTATTAATGCATGGCACTCAATGTTCCTAGAGGGATATGCAAGATATAGACAGCAGATGCCATCACAATGATACCTCCATCTACCGAGAGTCATAAACATGCACTTGAAATCTAGCAAACAAATCAATAAACTCACATAACAGAATAGTCAATAATCTTTCCTTTGCCTCCTCTTTGTCTTTTTTATTATAACTACCCATTGTTTACACAACTACATACTATCCATAAGGAATAAAACCTCAGTTACTTACATGAAACTGAGGATGAGCAATTCATGTATAGTTTACAAGAATTGTCGGGCCAAGGTTTGATTTCAGCCATCCAACCATAAAAGTACCAACACTTCCACAACAGTATCTGAGAATTACCCAAAAATGTCTAGATGCTCATCCCTTCTCGTTAAAAGACATATCAGCTGATGAACCGATACCATCCGAGAACAGCGGGCAGGGCGCCGCAATGCCCATTGGTACAGCACACGTGCACGTGCTTATCCCCAATCACGCGCATAAACGCATGGGCAACCTTCGTTAACGTTATTGACGCGTTGTTTGTATCCTCGACGTCAGTGACTGTCCCCCATCTACGTCTCCCTCAATCACATCTCGGGTACACATACCCAATTGCAATTACCTATTTTTGGTTTGTTGTGGGTTTCGTTCCGTTTCGCGCTGTGCTGTGCCGTGCAGTGCTTCGTTGTGGGCTTCGTTGTGGGCTTGATATATATCACGAATCACGAATCACGAGTCACGAGTCATGGATGGACTACGTACTTCCACCGTCACATTCGGAGTCTAGCCCTGTCCCTCCCCCTGTCCCTATCCCTGTCCCTCCTCTCCTCCCCCCCCCCCCCCGCCTTCCCCCTCTCCCCCTCAGAACACACATGCAGATAGAGATAAGATAGACAGACGTATCTATATACATGTAGAACCACTCGCCCACGACTCACGACTCACGAACGCAGAGATTGATTCAACTTCTTAGAACGTGAACGTTAGAACGGTGGTTGACATTAGGTATTGCGAATTGAGTCCCGTCAATTGGGGTTTCTTTGCCTGTTTTTGGGTGGGTGGTGGACGTGAACGTGGATGTGAGCGTGAAGAGAGGATGGCGAAGAAGAGAATAGAACAGAAGAGAAGAGAAGGAAGGAAGGGAAGAGGTAGAGGCAGAGGCAGAGGTAGAGGGAAACGGAAAACATACATACATGTACAGAGTACAGAGATAGATACAGATGCAGATAGAGATTACAGATGGAGATCAGAGAGAGGGAGATTAGAGCGGGAGATTAGAGAGAGGGAGATCAGAGAGATAGAGATAGAGATAAACGTATATCGAAAACTCTCTTTCTCGTATTGGTTTCATCCTTTCATGGACGAATGGATGAATGGATAAACGGATACATGATACATGATACATGGATCCACTCAACGTGTTCACCCAGATCTTCGTTTTTGGGTTTTTGCTTTTGTTTTTGGTTTTTGGTTCTTCGTTCTTCGACCCGTTCCATCGCCATCGTCATGGTCATTGGTGGCTGTCCCATGACGATGACAATGGTGATACGATACGATGCTCGTACTCGTACTTACACGCCTGCCTCACGCCCTCGGGACTCGGCATCGCCTCGAGGACAGCACGACGACCCCTGCGTACGCGTGCGCGTGCGCACAAGGTGCGCAAGGACAGGGCAAGGGTAACTGTAAGCGTAAATCCAAGAATGAAACCAAGAGCAAAACTAAAACTAAAACTAAAACTAAAACTAAAACCAAGAGCAAGAGCCTACCCAATAGCGCGTGCTTCCTTCCCCCTGAACACTATACTTACGACCTACCTTAGTACAGATACTCATCGTGTACTAGGTAGGCGCCCAGTCAAATATACGAAGACTGAGGTACAGATACTCATCGTACTAGGTTTAGGTTGTAACAATGGAGCGACTTACGCAATCATGATGAAATCGGGTAGTTCTCCAGAGTTAGACTTCATTTTCTTCATCAGTCTCTCTAGTTTTGAGCATGCTCGGCTGCTTGGATTGGCAGCCACACAGCATTGACATCGTAAAAACCCTCATCTGTCAGCTCTATCTGTGGATTGTCCGCAATAGTGTTGTCCTTCAAGTGACTAATGATGTCTCCGATAAAGACAGAAGATGGAGAAGCATTGGTGATGACATATCACAAGTACTGAGCACCTTGGTGATACAACACTAATAATAAAAAGTTCATGAACTCTCACGGTTCAGATACGCTGTTGTGTAGACCAAGGCTTATTCAACCTTCGTGAATTGTTATATAATAAATCAGATGGAATCATTCTCTGGTCGATTTCCGTACTGCATCTACAAATGCAAGCTAGGTCGAGCAAATGCTGCATGGGTCATTTGCCTGTAGTCTTTGTCGTCTGAAAACCTGGTTTCACACCATTGTACACAAGCTATAAAATCAACGATCTGATTGCCACATCATGACTTTGTAGATGCATAAGAGCTATTCTAAGTCACCAGATATATATACCAGTCATGAAAAACTGTCATAGGACGGACACGGACCAGCTTGTTTGAATAGACCTCCCGATTATGTTCGAAGACACCGCAGCATTTAACCGTTCTCAAGCGTATGATTACCCCCCCCCTACTTTGTCCATGCTGTCTGATTATTTTTGCAGCATTAGTAACAATTACATCGATCTCGTCTCATACAGTATGTAGTGCTGTTCCTCACCTCCACTCATTCCCAGAGAGACGCTTGCAGCTCTACTTTACTATGATTATGCATTGACTCTACCTGCCGAAGTTGACCGATTTTGGTCCACGGGATCTCTCTCATGGGCCTCTGCCTTCTTTTACCTCAATCGCTATTTGAGTCTTATTGGAAACGTTCCTGCGTTTGTTCAAGACTTTTGGGGACTTGGGGCCAAGGTACTTTCCATCCAAATTTGGAATAGCTTCTATTCTCAACTGAGCGTCCAAGGCGTGGGGTCCACCATCGCTGTACCCAAAAATATGCTGAAATTCCTTTTCACCAGATGCAATTTATTGGATATCTATCATCAGTATTTCATATTGGTCATTCAACTCATTGTCGGAAGTGAGTCTATTATCCATCTTCAAGTCAATCATTGATGACGTGTTATCCCGCAAGTACTTTTCATAATACGAACATATGCACTGTGGGACCGAAGCTTGCGAGTGCTCTTTTTTCTCTGTACATGTGCGGTTGCGGCTGTTACTTTTGGCATAGTAAGTATTGATGACATAATTTGAGCATAAAGTTTATATTTTCTCATTTGCCTTGTCAGTGGACAATCCTTGATGGGCAGGACACCAGTGCCATTGTCGTCAATCCACAAATAAGTTGCACCCCACCGCTAGACCGTCACGCGTGAGTAGTGCAATAGAAGTACTCGGATCAATTTATTGAAGTCCATACTAGTGCAAACAGTTTGTTTTTTTACCACTGTTTATGTAAATCATTGTATGACTGATCAACAATAATCCATGGTCCTGGCCAGGTGTTGCCAATGCGTGGATTGCAATGCTCATGTTTGACATGTTGATTTTCAGTATGACCGTGTACAAGTCGTGGAGACGGGGTGACCAGGCTCGCAAATCTGTATTCAGACTTCTCCTACGTGATGGTATGCTTTATGTATGGATACTTTCCTTTCACTCAAAGGATATTTTACACTAGGCGCAATATACTTTGGGTCAGTGCTCATGCAGATGGTTCTGTAAATGAGATATTGATGTATCATTGCAGAATTATCGCAATCATTGAACTTGTGACTGTCATAACATTTCATGTCAGTGCATTCATGTTCTGTGATTTTTCTTGTCATTGTTTACCAACATCCCTATAGTCTCTCCCTGTAAATATGTCCTACATATATACCCAGTCTATCAAGGTGACTGGCCTTCCAGGAAATCCAACGAGGTACTACAGCAACTCTTGCCAACATGTATGTCTCTGCTACCAGTGAACAAGCTAACTTTATTCACTACGAATGGCTATAGAGTAGCAAGCATGATGATAAGCAGGCTCATGCTCAACCTCCGTGACCCCAGCTATCTGAGACCTTTGACCCACTCAACTTCTCCACGTCCCTCAGCTCTTGCTTTTAATGCTGCTGCATCTAACGTAACACCAACCACAATTAACAATTCATCTTCTTAAATCTTAGGACTAAATGTAATGATTTTGATATTCAATCGAAATCTTTGAGTGCCTTTTGAAATTATCAGTGATAGCTGTGCTGAATTATTCAAGTTGAACATATGCTCTTCACCCATTCTCCCCTGTGAGATGTGTCGTGCCAAGTATCATTCAACATTCTATATTCTTGACAAAATGTCCATGTACAACTTCTGTTATACTCCTTGGCATATTGATGAGTTGCTGGTCAACATAGTCTTTGTATATTGCACCATTAACACCAATTGTGTCTCTTTGGGAAAAAGTGAAAAGGACACATGATATGCAATTTTCAATGTGTCAATTCTGATGTCAGATGTGAAGGTGAAACACTGAGCTATCTGTCCTGGAAAAACTTCATCATTCTAAGGTTATAAGTGCACCAGATAAGTAGAAGTTGAAGCACTGATTGGATTGATTGATCCATCTATCTTATATTAGTTCATCAATTACCAGCATTATGTGTGATTCAAGAAGCCTGTTGCTGTGCATAGCTGTTGAGTACTGTGTGTAGCTGTCATATCTCATGCACCAAGGCACATACTACTTCTATAATCTGTACTTGTGACCTAAAAAAGGCATCATGGTATGGGGCTGGTGTGCTTAGTTCAGATAGAGGCTTATTAATGCATGGCACTCAATGTTCCTAGAGGGATATGCAAGATATAGACAGCAAATGCCATCACAGTGATACCTCCATCTACCAAGAGTCATAAACTATGAAAACATTAGTAAATCATTGTGCACTTAAAATCTAGTAAACAGATCAATAACTCACATCATAGAGTAGTCAATAATCTTTTTGCCTCCTCCTTGTCATTTTTTATTATAAATACCCATTGTTTGCACAACTACATATACATACTATGCATATAGAACAAAACCTCAGTTACTTACATGAAACTGAGGGTGAGCAATTCATGTATAGTTTACAAGAAGTGTCGTGCCAAGGTTTGATTTCAACCATCCAACCATAAAAGTACCAACACTTCCACAACAGTATCTGAGAATTACCCAAAAATGTCTAGATGCTCACTCCTCTTCGTTAAAAGACATATCAGCTGATGAACGGATACCATCCGAGAACAACGGGCACTTGGTATCTAAAAGCAGCACACGTGCATGTGCTTATCCCCAATCACGCGCGTAAACCACATGGCAACCCTTCGTTATTGACGCGTTGTTTGTATCCTCGACGTCAGTGCTTATCCCCAATCACGCGCGTAAACCACATGGCAACCCTTCGTTATTGACGCGTTGTTTGTATCCTCGACGTCAGTCCCCCATCTACGTTTCCCTCAATCACATCTCGGGTACACATACCCAATTGCAATTACCTATTTTTGGTTTTTTGTGGGTTTCGTTTCGTGCTGTGCTGTGCCGTGCCGTGCTTCGTTGTGGGCTTCGTTGTGGGCTTTGACATATATCACGAATCACGAGTCATGGATGGACTACGTACTTCCACCGTCACATTCGGAGTCTAGCCCTGTCCCTCCCCCTGTCCCTGTCTCTGTGCCTGTCCCTCCTCTCCTCCTCCTCTCCTCCCCCTCTCCTCCCCCTCCCCCTCTCCCCCTCAGAACACGTATACACATAGAGATAAGATAGACAGACACGCACGTATATATGTACGTATCTATACATGTGGAACCACTCGCCCACGACTCACGACTCACGAATGCAGAGATTGATTCAACTTTTTAGAACGTGAACGTTAGAACGGTGGTTGACACTACACTAGGTATTGCGAATTGAGTCCCGTTAATTGGGGTTTCTTTGCCTGTTTTTGGGTGGGTGGTGGACGTGAACGTGGATGTGAACGTGAGCGTGAAGAGAGGGTGGGGAAGAAGAGAACAGAAGAGAAGGAAGGAAGGGAAGAGGCAGAGGCAGAGGTAGAGGGAAACGGAAAACATACATACATGTACAGAGTACAGAGATAGATCACAGATGCAGATACCATACAAATACAGATGCAGATAGAGATTACAGATGGAGATCAGAGAGGGAGATTAGAGAGAGATCATAGAGAGAGGGAGATCAGAGAGATAGAGATAGAGATAGAGATAAACGTATATCGAAAACTCTCTTTCTCGTATTGGTTTCATCCTTTCATGGATGAATGGATGAATGGATGAATGGATTAACGGATACATGGATCCATGATCCACTCAACGTGTTCACCCAGATCTTCGTTTTTGGGTTTTTGGTTTTTGGTTCTTCGTTCTTCGTTCTTCGACCCGTTCCATCGCCATCGTCATGGTCATGGGTGGCTGTCCCATGACGATGACAATGGTGATACGATACGATGCTCGTACTCGTATACTCGTACTTGCACGCCTGCCTCACGCCTCACGCCTCACGCCCTCGGGACTCGGCATCGCCTCGAGGACAGCACGACGTCCCCTACGTACGCGTACGCGTGCGCACAAGGTGCGCAAGGGGGTAGGGTAGGGTAGGGTTGGGTAGGGCAAGGGCAAGGGCAAGGGCAAGGGTAAGCGTAAATCCAAGAATGAAACCAAATCCAAAACTAAAACTAAAACTAAGAGCAAAACCAAAACTAAAACCAAAAGCAAGAGCTTATTGGTCCCACTCTAGCATAGCATAGCATAGCAATAACGCGTGCTTCTTCCCTTCCTGCCCCTTCTCTTCTCCTCGCATCGCATCGCATCGCGCGTGTCGCGTGCCGTCACGTCGCGCTGTTCTTCCCGCGATGCTATGTATGCTGGCATGGATGCCTGACCTTGACCTTGACCTTCCTGACCTTGACCTTACGACCTGAATTGGCTTGAATAGGCTTACGTCCGGCGATCGACAAAGTCTAAACTTAATGGCGTCATTGGCGTTGTCATGCGTGCGTGCGTGCGTGCGTCACTGGGCGTGTGGGTGGATGGTGTACTGGGCGTGTGGGTGTACTGGAAGTGCAGGTACAGCGCAGGAGTAGTGAAGGGAGGTACGGTGGAGGTGGAGGTAGTCACGATGTGAAACTCGGTAAGGACACGGGACGCCTACATACGCCCACCCACGCGCGCGCGTTGTGGATGCATGGTATGTATGTATGTATGTATGTATGTAGATCCATATCATCACTCGACGACGAGCGCTACCGGCACGACTCCTCACGCATAAACTCTCTCTGAAGGGTATGTACATATGTATATGTTTATCGATGGGATGGGCTCGTTCGCGTTATCGATGGGAACTGTGGCTGTGGCTGTGACCACGCACACACACGCGTATATCCGAAGTGCGAGTGGGCGCGCAACCAACCCCGGCGAATTACTTTTTTACCAGAAATGAAAGACACTCATGTAAGTAGTTTATTGTTCTTTTTCTTTTTTCCCCTTCGTAGGGTACGTACATTGATGACGTCAGGATTTTCCGCCTCGAGGCAGGGCAGCGTGATGGCCGGGTACATATTAAAAAAAGAAAAAGAAAAAAGGAAAAAAGGAGAAGGGGGGATTAATTGATGTGGTGATGTGATGTGGATGGAGAACACGAGGCGAGGCTGGGTGCAGGGTTCTGTCGTGCATGGGAGCAAGGAACAAGGAGAGGGAGTTCCCCCGCGCCTCGTGGGCAAGGTCAAGATCTATCTATCTAAATATCTGGATTTATTTACTTATGCCGATTCGGAGACTCGGGACTCGGGGACGCAAACGCAATTACATAATTTGCGAAGGGCAGGGGGGGAAAAGGTTGATTTATAGTAAAAACAGTTATAACGTTAAAAACCAGGCATTGTGTGGGGTTACTTAATTTTTGTAATTTTTTTTTTCTTTGTGCCAACCGCCTCGCCTCCCCCTTTACAACCCTCGACCCCTCGACACACTCCACCCCACGGCAACGCGGTCTATCGACGATGCCCTCGATGCTCAATCTCAAGTTCAAGGTGTGCGATGGTTGCGTGTTAGTTAGTGGATACGCACGCTGACTCTTGAACCAGGGAAACAAGTCATTTGTGGCGTTTAGCAATTTGAGCGATCCAGAGTCGCTAACGAAGACGTGGAAGGTGTGGTCTTTGCATCCTTTATCTCGGTTGGGGAGAGTGGCCCTGAAAAGCGGACGCATCGGCAGGTGTGCACCAAGGTTGCGAGCTACCTGGAACAAGGCTCGCGGCTGGAGAACCTGAGCTGGCGGCTATGGCACCTGCAGAGCCTCATGGTGGACTCTGACAACGCCAAGTCCAAGCGCGAGTTCCGCCGTCTGTCGAGGAGCATGGGCGACAAGCTCGACCGCGAAAAGGGACGGTGAGTGCGACCATCGACGGTGTTGGTTGGCGGGCAGCGACTGACTTTGTGACAGGAGCATCGCGGAGCTGGCGGCGCCCGACTACAAGGCCGGGACGTCAGGCGAGATTCTGCGGCAGCGGGCAGAGGAAAAGGAACGCAACCGCGCGCTGCCCGGGACGATCAAGCGGATGCAATTCACGTTCAACCTGGACAGCCCCGCCCGGCCCGCGCCCGTCGACCCGGCGCCCCGCGCGCTCCGGTTCCCGTCGCTGTTCACGAGCGACTTTGGTCCGTCGGCCCTGCTGGACCCGGCGCCGTCGGTGACGCCGTCGATCAACTACGGCGAGGGCACGAGTCCCGCCGCTTCCCACGACGCTTTCGGCATTCCCCGCCCGACGATCGAGCTGCCCCTGGATGAGCTGCTCGCCGTCGACACCAACGACACCCTGGACCCCTGGCACCTCGCAGCCGCAGCGACGCCCACGCCCACGACGCCCGCCGCACCCGGCGGCCCGCTCGCTCCCGACTCGGACCGCGAGTCCAGCCCCGACTCGGACGACGAGGACTCGGACTATGACCTTGCTGCCCGCGTGCCCCGCTACTCCAAGGCCTCCCGCAAACGCCCCCTCCCACAGACAGTCGCCCCGTCAAAAGTATACGACACCCGTCCAGCGACCCCCACCGCCCGTCCCGCACTCACCGTCCGCACCTCTGCCGTCGCCCGCCCCTCGGGCCCCGGCGCCACCTCGTCCGTCCTCCGCAGCACCCTCGCCAACGCCGGCCCCGGCGGTCAAAAGGCAGAATGCTCAAACTGCGGCGCGACACACACCCCGCTATGGCGTCGTGGCCTCAACGACGAGCTCAACTGCAACGCCTGCGGGCTCTATTGCAAACTCGTGAGTCTTGTGTTTTGTGTGTGTGTTTTTTTTTCCTGACTGTTAGCCGCGGTGGCGCGGCGCTGGTAGCATAAACGACCGCGGCCGAAATCCATGCGCAACACCCATGGCGAACGCGCGCAGGCCCCGCCACGTCAGGAGACCGTCGACGTCATGGGTTCGTCGTCCTCCGTCCATACAGTTCCCCCGCGTAGCTCATCCCCTGTCCACCGGCTAGCGCAATGTTACAATTGCCACACCACCGCAACTCCGCTCTGGCGCAAGGACGACGAGGGAAAGACCGTCTGCAACGCGTGCGTGTTTCCCAAGTAATTATTTTTCTTTATTTAATTCTGGGTCGATAGCTGTGGACTGTACTACAAGCTGCACGGATCTGCCCGGCCCATTTCCATGAAATCCGACGTTATTCGTAAACGCTCGCGACACGACGCGCGGCGCGGAGGGAACAGTGTCTCAGACACGCCGTCTGCGAGTCCAGGTGTGAGCCGGCGGGCGTCGCCGTCGCGGGAAGCGTCGCCGACGCTCGCGCCGGACTCTACGACGCAAATGACGTACGAGTACGCAGACGAGATGGACTACCGGTCGAGCACGCACTCGGAGCTGCTCGGGGCGCTGGGGCAGGACCTCGGTGCGACACAGATGTTCCAGTACAGCATGTACCCCGGGCCGTACCACCCGGACTACCTCTCGCAGGCGTACACGACGACGACGAGCGATCCGCTGCCGTTTGCGCCGGATGTCGCCGAGTCTGGGGGGACGGATCGCGATCGCGATCGTGAGCGTGAGCGTGATCATGACGGGGAGGGCGAGCAAGGGGAGCGGGAGGACAACGACCCGGCGATGAGTCCGCGGACGAGCAAGCGGCGGCGGATGAGCACAGACTCGGCGTCTGAGCCGCCGTCGTCGGCGTCGTATTCGTCGTACAATGATGGATACACCACTTCGTCCAGCGCGACTAGTCTCTCTGCGCATTCGATCGAGTTCCCGTTCTCGCCGTCGTCGTCTGTCCACGCCCACGCCCACGCGCGCACACACTCGCACGGGCATCCTCACGCACACTCGCACGCGCAGACATACTTCACTCCCGGCGGGCCGGCCCTGCGCGGGTCTGGAAACACGTTCTGGCACCCCCCGATGATGCCCCAGAGCGAATGCGACTCGCCACACGTCATCCACCCGCCTATGCTCCCCCCGCTCTCGTCTCCGCCCACAACGACCACCGCCCTGTCGTCCCTGTCGTCGTCGAGTGCTAGCGCCAGCGCCAGCACAGCCGCGGGTGCGGGCGTAGGTGCGGGAGGGAACGACGAGAGTCCTATGGATTACTTGCATCAGCCGATAGGCCATGACGAGGAGCTGTTCTCGACGTTTTTGCACCCGCCGATGACGATTCCTGATGAGTTTGCGCAGGCGATGAGGTTTGTCCATCCGCCGATGGTCGTGGATCTGCACGAGTTGTATGAGCCTTTGAGGTTTTGAGCGGTTGTGAGTATGATGGGTTTGGGATTTCAACATCTCGCAACTCGGTTTTTTGGTGGCCTAGATTCTGTTGTTGTTTTGCGTCGCCTCTGCTCCGCTCAACCTTGCATGTTCCGCTGCTCGATCGTTTCTCGTGTTTGGTTTTTGGCTTTCTTCTTTTGATCTCTTGATCTCTTGCTTCGCCTCGACTCGTACTGCAAAACAACTCGCTCACGCGCTTGATCCCACCCGTTCTTGACGAATCGCACATGCACACAATATAACACACACAACGCAACACACAACGTAACGCACAACGCACAACGCACAACGCAATTATCGCATTTTATATCTCATCTCTTCTCAATATCATCCTCATCTCATCGCGTCCACGACACGGACACTGACTGACACGACATTACACACACACACACACACACATCTCCGGCCGGTCTCGGACTTTATGACGTGCATATGAATTTACAGACAGAACAGAACAGAACAGAACAGGTATACAGATTATACAGACAGCAGACAGCAGACAGCATCAGATATTTCTTTCTGCGCTACGTACTACTCACATACTTCTCATTCTCATTCACATGCTCGCATATTCACATACTCCTCTCACGTTTTCACATACTCATACTCACCTACTCACACTCACACATACTCAGATACTCAGATACTTCACACCACCACCGCGAAGGGTTTGCGCGTTCCCAGCCCCCCAAGTTTTTGTGTTTTCCTTTCTTTTTTTCTTTTTTCTTTTTCTTTTTTGTCTTTTTTGTCGCTGCTGTTGTTGCTGTTGCTGTTACTCACTTTTCATCTCTCCTCTCCTCTCCTCTCTCCTCTTTTTTTTTTGGTAAATTAAAGAAGAAAAAAACGACTTGTCTTTTTGGGTGTATATTGTATTAGACTAGTGCGGTTTATATAGATATATATTATATATGTGTCTTGTTCTTGGCTTCTTGGCCTTTCTGTTGGTTTTTCTGTTGGTTTCTGTTGAGTTTTTCCGGCTTGTGATGCTGGGAAATGAGTGTTTTTTTTTGGGTCGGCGTCGTGAGTTGTTGATATCATGTTGTGATTTATGAGATCTACATAGAAGAACGTGAGAGGAACGAGCCCCACCCCACCGCGTGGATCGAGGTGTAATTTGGGTTTCTCCGAGCTGAGCTGGGCTCTCGATATGGGTTAATTTGTTTTGTTCGAGGTGTTTTCTTGATTCTTGATAGTGGGTATGTTTATGTTTATGTTTATAGTGTGGTATGTTAAAGGTTATGGTTATGGTAAGGTACGTAGGGTTGGTTCTTGTTCTAAATCAAAGTCTGAGGCCTGAAGCCTTGTGGATGTACGAAAACGAAAGGAAGCGTCTCTCGGCGTTCCTTCCTGCCGTGTTTAGACGTTGGCTTGGGCAGAGAACAGAGGATGTGTGTGATGGGAATAGGGACTCTCGGCGTTCCTTCCTGCCGTGTTTAGACGTTGGCTTGGGCAGAGAACAGAGGATGTGTGTGATGGGAATAGGGATATGTGAAAGAAAGAAATGAAAAGAAGAAGAGAGATACGAACATGAACATGAACATGAACAGGAACAGGAACAGGACCACGAGATGCGTGCGTCGTGTGGATTATTAGTGTATTATAGTATAGTATAGTATAGTGTAAATGTAAATGTAAATGTGGTGTGGTATGGTGTGATAGGCGCAGCGTGTGCCCTACCGTAATCACCGCTTCACCAGGCGTTGGGTGGCGCACATCATGAACAAATGGGACCGGGGGGATGGGTCGGGTTCGGGTCGGGTCGAGCCGGATGGAAACGAATTCAGGAGTGACAGAACTTTAAAATTCAGCGAAAGAAGAAAGAAGAAAGGAAGCGGAAGCCTGGGCTAGGGGATATGGGATATGACGTAGGTGGATGTGTGATGGAGATAAGGGCGCCCCGCGTGACACGCTTTCTCTTTCTCTTTCTCTTTCGTCCGGATCGATGGCGTTGAAATTGCAAACTGCTGCGCTTCGAGATCTTCTTCTTTGGAAGAACATATATAGGAGGGAAGGAGGTTTTTTGCTCAGGCCTCGTTTCTGGTGTGCGTGTGATGTAATTTTGTATGAAAGGTTGCTGGGCTCCAGCCAGCCAGCCAGCCAGCCCCTCAGAGCGCGTCTGCGTCAGGCCTTAGTTTGGCAGTACATACATGCGTGATGGGCGTTTGGAAGCGTTGACTTGTGACATGATGTGGGAGGATATGTCGGACCCACCACCCTCAGTCTCAGGTGCCTCAGACCAGACGGGCTTGTCAGGTCAGACCCTAGACCCCCCCCCCCTTGACTGTGATGACAGATTTCAAGATCCACACAAAAGTCAAATATGTCCCCGATTAATGCATGCAAGATCGCTGGCTGTCTCTGTGATGACAGATTTCAAGATCCACACAAAAGTCAAATATGTCCCCGATTAATGCATGCAAGATCGCTGGCTGTCTAGGGTTCTGTGATTTCTCGGCAGAGTTCTTTTGGAAACAAGAGACGTGAAAGCGCAGCCTTGGGGTTGTCATCCGGCGCGAACGAACCGGAAAGCCGAGAAACGTGGTCAGTTCTTCTCCCTACATACCAGCTACTTACTACCCCTGAATGAATGAGATGGAGATAGAGTTGGGTGTCTGTCGTCATTTCTGGTGTTTTGCCTCTTGCAAGCTACATACAATTGCAGGATCCGACACGCGTTCTGTGAAGAAGCGAGTTTTGGCAAAGGCGAGTCAAAGGCGACATGGGGACTGGTCGGCCGGCTTACAAGATAGTTAATAGAGTCACCGACGCAGGCCGTGAAATTCAAAAACGACGGCCCTGATGCATGATGGGTTGGGAACAATGGCCTTTTGAAATTGTTCCCCCCGAAGTCATTTTCATTCATTTCTTCTGATGGAGAGACCGTTGTAACCCCCGCTCACAATGGTCGCTTGTTGAGTTGCCATTGCGACGCGGAATCGGACATTTCCTTATGTTTTTTTGATGCCTCGTGGGGCGCGCGCGCGATTCGGAGTTAGAGAGGGCTACATTGTTCTCTGATCTACATACTTTATCCTAATGCTTCACGAAACCAGTCTATGATTTTCGGTGTCAAATCACCCAGATTCATTTCTCCGACGAAGAAATCAAAGAAAGGATCGTTATGGACACCGTTTTCTTGGATAATGAGTTTGACTTTATCGTGATTCTTGGAGAGCTTGTGCGAGACCTGGATGATATCGTCCCGCAAGCACTCGGCTGCACCAGCCGTGACGAGGATGCGACTCACGAGCTCGTCGATGCCTCGAAACCACGTATCAGGAACTTTGAGCGTCTCCAAATACACGCGGAGTGAATCGGGAACACCTTCGAGCGCCTTGCGACCGCAATACGCAAGCGTCTTCGCACCCACAATGTCAGAGGAGTCGTTTGCGAGATGGGAACCCGTGTCTCCGGTGAGCGAGACCCATGGAGACATCAAGAAGACGCCACCGATGCGAGAAGTCGGTGGATATGGGGCCACGCTTTCCACGGGATGTAACATGTGGGAAAGTAATGCGAGAGCAAGGTTGCCCCCCGCGGAGTCGCCGACGATGTACACGTCTTGTGGGCTGCACCCACTCGCGATGACATGCTGTAGGGCCTCGACAGCTTGTACGAGCTGTGTTGGGAATTTCGCCGTAGGTAGTATGGCTGGTGATATGTCAGTGGTTTTTTCTCGACCATATTTGGCAAGCCTTGGCCATGGGCTCACAGTAGCTCATTATAGCGAACCCAACGTTTTTGCCTTCTTCTCCGAGTTTTAGCCGTACGTAATTCCAAAAGGATGCGCTGAAATCCTGTAACGGGATAACATAACCTCCACCTGTGATGATTTTTCCGTAAGTGTTCCCATATCTACAGGGACTGTCCTTTCAGGGGCACCTTACCGTGGAAATAGAGAACCACTCGTTTCGTGTTTCGCGGGCCGATCCATAACAGTCGTCCGCCGTGAGTTCCAACGTCGTCCACGAGTACAGGAAGCCCGTGACTCCTTGCCCAGCCTTCGTATACCTGGAGACTCGTACCGAAGACGAATTGGAATTGTCGTTGGTTCCACGCGTTTGCGACGCATCGAAAAACAGTGTCTCCGAGGAAACGCCGACGAGATTTGTGGACTTTTCCTTTTGGACAGGTTTTCACCATGCTATATAAGAGTATGAATGCTGAGAGGTAAGACGAGTATTTAATGGTTGGAATTTTCGAGAGTGTGTTGATTGGATACTGACGTATTCGGAGGATTACTATTATGATGAATGCGAGTTCAGACCAAGAAACTTGACCGTAGTTTCTTTCGCGCATCATCAGTACTCAGCGCTCGGCTTGTGGGAGGGAGGGACTGAAACAAAGCAAGATGAAAGAAACGCGTTCATTAAGAGCAGAGGAGGAGTATCGTCTTTGGCATTGGCGGAGGGACTGAAACAAAGCAAGATGAAAGAAACGCGTTCATTAAGAGCAGAGGAGGAGTATCGTCTTTGGCATTGGCGTGCGGGTCAACAAGAAGAATCAGCGGGACCAACGTCAGTGACTGGTTTGTTAAGGGAACTATCGTTCCAACTTCACTTAGAGGCACGCAGACTGACTGACAGGAACGTAACGTAAATTGAGATTCACTGGTTAAGAAGTAACTCTCTCTACATATATATCTTTCTTAGTCGTTGATCAAGGTTCCAACCTAGTTCCAAATCGAAATGGTTTCAACCTCCTCCCAGTCGTGGGCATGACTTGAGTTGTAAGGCTGCCAACTTACATACATAGTTCGATCGATAGCTCGACGCTCACACTCCTATGTTACGCCACAAACCAACGAAATTTCAAGATGGATAGATAGATACAAATTGAAATAGTTTCGACCTCATCCCAGTCGAGGGAATGACCTGAGTTGTAGCCAACTTACATAGTTCGATCGATAGCTCGATGCTCACACTCCTATGTTACATTTCGATATTGACAGATAGATATACATTACACTGATAATTCAACCTGACGCGAAAAAGTCCAGAATAATCGGTGTAAGTACACCTTGCACCTTCTCAGGCCACATGAAATCAAAATACGGATCATTGTGTAGACCATGGTCCTGCAGGACAAACTTCAATTTAGGATATTTCTTGCCCAAACGGTCAGCGAAGACGACGATCTCGTCCCTCAAGCACTCCGCATCGCCAGCCGTGATGAGCACACGTCGCACTACGGTCGAGAGATCCGCGAACCAGTCCTCGGGCGCACGGTATGGTTCTAAATAGTAGCGGTACTTTTCTGGCACGCCATCGAGGACGATGCGGCCCCAGTACGTTAGCGCTTCGATGCCGATGACATCGCTGTCGCCGTTGGTGATCATCGAACCCGTTTGGCCTGTGAGAGACACCCAAGGCGACATGGGGTAGGCGCCGCTGAATGGGGCACTTAGAGTGAGACGCGGCACGTCCGGGACAGGATGCAGCATATGCGCGAGTAGCTGGAGCACGAGGTTTCCGCCAGCAGAGTCGCCGGTCAGTTGGATGTTCTGCGGTTTGACGCCCATGGAGATGAGGCGCTGGACGGCGAGCACTGCTTGTTTGAGCTGTGTAGGGAACATTGCGGTTGGCACTAGCGCTGTGGCGACGACGGATTGGTTTTTCATGAATATCATCAGCCGTTGATAGTGACTTACAGTATTGAAGCATGACAAAACCGGTTTCTTTACCCTTCGACTTTAATTCACTCTGAATGTATTTCCAGAAGTGTGGAACAAAAAACTGCGCCGGAAGGAGGTATGCGCCGCCTGAGAAGAGTAAATCAGAATTACGGAAATAGATTGCGAGACGGCTTCTGACTCACCGTGGAAGTATAGAATCACTCGATCAGTGCGACGTTCTCCAATCCAGAGGAGATTGCTGCTTTCATCCAATTTGTCGATCACAGGAGGAAGATTCTGGCTCTTCATGAAGGCTTTGTACACATACATCGTATCGCCCAGTCCCCACTGCAGCTGCTTCATGTTGAGCCGCTTGGTGAGGAAATAGAAAAATCTGTCCCCAAGCACCCTGGTCAACGTTTTGTGCTTGTTGGTACGATGAAAGGGGGAGGTTATGATGGTCCAAAAGAGGACTAGAGCTACGTGTATCAGACAAGAATAAAGTTCAATGTTATGTTATGTGAATGAAGAAGTATACGCACGCAAGTGCAGGCAAAGTGAGAGAACAGCACCCACTTTCTCTAGGAGAGGAGGGTTTCCATAGGATGTATCTCTTGACGCAAGTGCAGGCAAAGTGAGAGAACAGCACCCACTTTCTCTAGGAGAGGAGGGTTTCCATAGGATGTATCTCTTGCTGAGGCCATTGGAGCAGAGAGAAAGTATGGGACAAAAAGTCAAGAAATAACCCAGCGCTTGGCCCAATTGGCTTATTTATAAATCAATTAGGACTTTGCTTCTCACCGAACAGACTTATTCGTGTTCTTTGATGACATTGACGTTGCCTAGGATGGTCCGTGGAAATTCAAAATCATCCATATCAATACGCTGACTGGTCCTTTGGGTTCTATCAGTAGATCTCGCTTGTTCGTTTATCCATTCAATTGCAGAGTTGTAGAGTCTCGTCTGAGAGTGGGTACCGGTGGACCTTAAATCCTTCGATGCGTTAAGGAATTAGTAACGTAAAAGGATCGAATCGATATTTGGGTACTTACTTAGTCTTTTGAGAATAAGCATCGGATTGTTCCGAACCTCTATTGAATTGGAGTGAGTAAAACTCCTATGGCTTGGGAACCAAGTTCACAACTTACCAGCATACTTTCCCTTTCATTTATATGGGGATCGGATATCGACTCAGAGTGGGGGCATGCTGAGGCATTCCAGCCGAATTGATATTTCCAGTCCATCAGTCACGACTGCTTCTTCATGATAGATACTTTTCTATCCAATAACCTCTACATGGACTTTACAGCAGTCAACTCAAACATCACTGTAGACGATTTTGATAGTGTACTCACCTATCCCGACCAGTCTGCATGGCAAACGCCTGACCCCTCAAATCCCTCCTTCAGTACTAGTGCACCGTGGTGGATGGGAACATACCATAGAACGGACATCGTCGGTGCTTCTGTCAAGTTCAATTTTACTGGTGAACCTTATTTCCATGTCATATGACCATTCATCTTGGCTAAAAGACGTCTTATTTCAGGTCCTGCGATTTTCATCTATGGCTATTCTGGCCCGTCATACGGTTCTTATGAAGTGGAGATTGATTCAACAGTGTCGACGCTGAGCGCGTATGCGGCAAATAATGCGTCTGGGTCAACGTTACTCTATGGCGTGAGCAACCTCACATATGCCTTTCATACCCTTACCCTGCGCAATGTGGGTGCCAAGGATGGAGATGCGGGTGGAAATGCTTTCCTTTTTGATTATCTTCAAACGACAATACAGCTTGCACCAGCAGGGTACGTGGTCTGGTCCATGATATTACGAATCTTAGCATGGTTAGTTAGAGCTACCGTGTCAAACACGACATATGAGGAGGATAATGCCGCACTCAAGTACTCGGGCACTTGGAATCAGAACAAGTCACCCAACTTTAGTGGTGGTGGTACATCATTCACGAACGAAGATAAGGCTACTGTTTCCCTTTCTTTTCATGGTACAATGCCTGGCTTCTGCTGTCACTTTGCGAACCTAACCTCATCATCATATTCTAGGCTCCGCTGTCTATGTTTTCGGCGACAAGAAGAATGACCACGGCCTCTACAGCGTCATACTCGATAACAAGACCGCCGAGATCTACAATGGCGTGTCAGGATGTGGTGGTGCCTTCGGTGCAACCTGTGAACAGATGAAGCCGACTTTAGAATTCGTTGCATCTAATCTTGATGATTCTTTGCATACTCTGACGATCGAGAACCTGGCGGGTGTTAACAAGTCCTTCTTCGGTGGGTACCATGTCATTTACGACGTGACTCTGCGTGTATTGACCGAAGAACGCCGACAATGTAGACTTAGATAGCATTGTCGTAACTGTTCCATCAGTTTACGCTCCCCGCCAGCTTTCTGATTCAGCCACTGAATCAACTTTTACCTCCTCGCCTTCGGCACCGTCAGCTACTACCACGAATCAAAGCCACTCGGCCATGACACTTCTTCCATCGTCGAATCTGCTTCTTCTGTTTTGTCTTCTTGTATTGTTTCACTCCAGAAGTCGGTGGCCGTAGCTCAATACCCCTTTGAATTATACTCAACCCATCAACATATCTTAGAATACTAGACGGGTCTGCTAAGCTGAATGTCATGCATGTATCAACCCCTTGAAAAAGCAAGAACATTCCAGAATCACTGCTGTTCACGTTCTGAGCTAGAAGAAAATGATTCACGACATGATCATAATCATGACCTCTGGATAATCTTATTTCTCAGTAGTCTTCCAGTAAAGGAGCCACTAGTGTTAACCTCTTCATACTTTTGTCTGTTTACAATTCCCTAGATCTATGAATGTGGTTCCAAACAACTTGCAGACTGGCACAAAAAGTACGATTAAAGCATGTAAGAAAGCAGTAGCAGTGGCGAGACTTATTTGTCCCTCGAGCTAGCAGTCACGAATATACAGCAAGTCATCCTCCGACCGCGCGATGAGCTTTTCGTTATAATCACGCTCAGAGATCTCCTGTTCAGAGCGGGCAGATAGTTCCGGAGAACGGCGTAAGACAGGACAGCATCGAGGACCTTCTCTCCGACGTTTTCCAGTTTTTTTTTGAGAAAGTTGCGTTTTGTCAGGCCATCGGGTACCTCACGAGTGGAAAGCGTCTCTTCTGGAGAACGGCGTACTTATGATACCGATCATCTCCTTTCCGATATTTTTCAACTTGGTGAAAGAAGTTGCGAGGGGCCAAACCGTCAAGATCCTCGCGGACAAGAAGCTCGTGGTCTCTTTTCTTAAATCCTAGAAGGCCTTCTTTGAAAAATTACGCTCGACGAGCGCGTTAGCATCCTCAGCGACGCTGAGGCCAAGGAACGTTCATAGATGTTTTCTGCGTCATCAATGAAGCGCGTATGAATCTCGCCAGCTGGTTCGAGCTCTCTCTTCTTAAAGCCAGATACAGTCTCGGTAATTCCGCGTTCTACGATGCCATCGAGGACAGCATCGCGGCTTTCTGTGATCGATGAATCGTCGTGAATATCAATTCCGACTCCATTGCGTAGGGGAAGGGCAATAGTAATCGTTGTGATGACGAACGTCGCGAATGCGAAGGAATCGACGAATTTCATCGTGAGTAGTCGTAATGAGGTGATTTAAAAGTACTGGGGTCGTTGAAATGTGCAAAAGGCTATGGCGATCAACGCGCTGCGGGTGAACATCTTTACAGACCAGCTTAGAAGTGAGGATCAGAAAGGAGAGGGTTGGAAGTCTTTTATGAATCGTTCCATCACTGTCGGGAAATTTTTTTCCCTTGTTGTCAAGGTCAAGCATAAAGT
Organism: Macrolepiota albuminosa; assembly: GCA_027475525.1. Taxonomy (NCBI): domain Eukaryota; kingdom Fungi; phylum Basidiomycota; class Agaricomycetes; order Agaricales; family Agaricaceae; genus Macrolepiota; species Macrolepiota albuminosa. The sequence continues at coordinate 620,552 of JAMWFC010000067.1, read as the reverse complement.
TGGGCAGTGCCGTCGCAGTCAAGCCAGCATGAGTGAAACTGTATATGTAGGAGAAATGATTAAACATTTGATATGCGAAGCATCGTCGGTTATTGGAGCCCCGGGTCAAGGCCAGTAACTTGACCAAAGTACTGATTCTTGACTACTTCTCATCACATTCTGTGCATCGAATGGGGTCAGAAAAACCCCAGAACTCGACGCATCAATGTCCGCATGAAGATTCTCAGAATTCAGGATTAGTGATCCCAGGTCGGCAATTCTGCGAGCAGCAATGAGGATAGTGCTAACAGCAGCAACAGTTTCCTGGGAATCCCCATGATGTCAGATACCCAGCGCTCTATGCAAATCGCTGTTTCCATCGCCAGCGTCAAGACACCGAGTTTCTCCACATGGTTGTCATTCATACGGCATGTGAATTGTACAAGGATTTCAATATAGAGAATTGCGACCGTACTGGTTGGACCTTTACAGCAAGAACATGGTAGCCAAGCAAAGAAAGTCGATCTGATTAGAGTTCCCACGATCACAAAAGTCGCGAATTTCATTATCCTTGATTATTCGAGTTCCTTGACTTTCACAATCCTTTCTGTAACATAGTTTCGCGAATACACGCGGGTGAATGGTTGTGGATACGAGCTTTCTTCCTATTCTATCGCAGTCTGATGTTGAGAGAACAGCACAAGTAAGTGAATAGCTGCAAAGTTTTCTTCAACCCACACATATCACGGTTTTCAGTTGATCCAACAGGCGTATGCGCCTCCGACAGCATCGACCTCTCTAGAAGACCTAAAGCGGTTACAGAACGAGCTATTTGAACTCCAAAAACGACCAGAAGCCTGGGGACTTGTGATCCCATTGTTGGAGAACCCTGATCAAAATGTCCAGTTTTTCGGTGCGCATACGGCGCAGGTAAAGATTGCCAGGGACTGGTCAGTAACTCATGACATTAATGTATCCTACCCACGCGTTAAAGCTGAAATCTACAGGGAACACTTTGCGGCAGAACACGCGGGGCCTCTGCGGGATCTCATGGTTCAACTCACGGCACACTCTATGTCGATCGGCCGTAGTAAATTCATTCTTCGCAAGCTGTTCGTCTCGCTCACATCTCTTGCGCTCAAACTGGTTCCGGGGCATCCTACTCGCTGGCCGGAGTGGATCATGGGATGTACTATGGCCTTTTCGGGTGCAGGTGCACCTGCAGAATGTATACACGACTTTCTCGCTATAGTTGCCGAAGAAGCTGGAAATGCTGATCTGATTGGCTCGAGTAAGTGAGTTATTGCGTCTATTTCGGATGTGGCAATGCGTTAAGAGATTTGTAAAGGCTTCAGATACAGCAATCACTTAGGGATGCCATTTCTATGGTCGTTCAAGCGGTCCGATCGTCATTGGAATCTTCGCAACAAATTCCGTCGGCATTGAAGTGTTTCCAATCATGGATGTCAATTATTCCATCGAGCGACATAACACCTCTCATTCCTCCTCTCATATCTCTCCTCACCCGTGCCGAATCCGACAGCGAAACATTTGAAGCCGCTTCGGATGCGATACAGGAAATTATGACAAAATCTGCTCTCTCAGATGGTTCGGGTTCACGGACGCTAACGGAGCCTTTGCTTATTTGGATCGACTCGCAAGGTAGCAAGATCGTGCAGGCCACAGTGTCATCAGGAGATGTCGATGAAATTTCGCATTCTCTGTGCAAGCTCATTATAGCGCTGGGCGATCATTCCACCTCCTACATTGCTGCCAACTTAGCCTCTCCGATACCTGTCGTATCCGCGCCGTCACCCCCTGGTACACCTATTGTACCCACAAAAACCAGAGGAGAACTTTGCCAGTCATTCCTCCGTGTCTTGTTGTCCTATACAGGGCTTGGGGGTTATTACGGCGTGGATGAGGAAGAAAGCGAGATGACGTTGGCTTTCTGGTATCTTTTCCAGGAAGCGCTGTGGAGTACCGACTACTACGTTGAGGAGGAAGTCGAGGGCAGCGGATCTGCAACTGTAGATGCCGGGGCTGAAGTGCAAGTACTGGCGAAGGCGGCGTATAGCGAGCTTGTACAGGTTCTGCGACGGAAGGTCGCCTTTCCTGGTAAAGGCGCTGGATGGTCGAAAGGTTTGTGCTGACCTAATATGGTCAACGCCTGAGCTAATGCAGTGTTACAACAGACCAGGTCGAGAAATTCCAGGTGTAAGTTTTTTGGTGCCGACTTCTACCCTTCACACTTAGCCCCCAGCCTACAACGTCAGATATCGAAGAGATGTCGGTGACACCCTCATCAACGCGTAGGTACTTCCTCATTGATGCTGACTTTCGCTCATGTGATACAGCTACTACGTTCTCCGGCATGATATGCTTGGTTATCTAGTGGAAGACGCTATCCAACGCCTCAATGTTAGACAAGAACAAGATGGCTGGCAAGTCAGTATCCTCCATTCCCATCGTGTACCCCGTCCGATTGATCTTCCTGGACAGGAAATAGAGGCGACATTGCATTGCATCACCTCTATCCAGGAGGCCATAGATATGGAGAAGACACCTCACCTCCCTCGAGTGTTCAGCCCGGAAATTCTTGGACGGCTACCCTCAACTGGTACCGGCCGAATACGACGAACGACGCTCGGTCTCATTGGTACCGGTCTCTACCCTCAGTAGCGGTCTTCTGTTTACGCTGATTCGCTCAGGGGCCTACTCCTCCTGGTTTGCCAGTCAACCTTCCATGGCTTCCGGTCTTTTAATGAGCGTCCTAACGTATGTCGCCTCTGCCCTCACGGACCCAGCACTATGTCTTCAAGCTGCCATTGCCTTGCGCAACTTATGCGATGCAAACCGAAAGGCATTAGCACCCGAGATCGGTGCATTTGGTCAACTGCATGCGGCACTAGGAAGTATACCTGTATGTAGTTTCTACGTCATCGGGCGACAGCGTGTTTGATTACTCGTTAGGAATCTGAGAAGAGCAAGGTTGTGCAGTCGATTGCTAGTGTAATTCAGGCATTACCTGCGCATGAGCAGATTGAACCGATAACAGTATGTCGTTTGTGAAACTCAACATGTACGATACTAAACAAGGTCGAAGGCTATTGTCGATCCAATAGCCCGGAAGCTGGCTGAAGCTTTGCAATCTTCATCTTCCGTAAGTCTAAATGAAGTGAATCTCCTAGGTATCCACTGACCCTTGTTCAGCTGCCCGATGAGTCTCAAGCGATCATCATTATCGAGCTTGAGACGCTGTCGGGTGTGGCGAAGGGATTGACACGGACTACAGACGGCCTGGTGATCCTCGGGGAACGCGATTCAGAGTCAGATGCTTCACTAGAAAATATGCGACGTGCAAGGGAAGAGCCGAGAATTGTTATTCTACGGAAGACCATATCGGATACGTTAGAGGCGGTCATTAACATCTGGTCTACAGATGCGGGTATCAGCGGTGTTCGTACCATTTATTACCTCTTGGCCACCACAACATTCATGTGTCGTCATCCCTCTAGGCCCTGGGCGACCTCTTTAAATCTATAACCTGCCTTCCCGGAGACACGACCCTCATAAGTCTCGCCCCTGGTCCACTTCTAGGACTTGTATGTCATGCCGCTCGACGCCAGCTTACTGCTTCGTGGCTGTCTCTCTCTGTCTCGCTCATCTCCCAACTCAACCCTCCACCTTCCTTGGTGCTCGGTGAGGCGCTGAACGTTAAAACTGGACCAACGCCTGAGGCAGTGGCAATTGTTGGAGCTGCGCTCCCGATGTTATTAGAGTGTTCTTTAAATGCGATGTCACCGCCTGGTGCGATGGAGGCGGTCAGTCGCCATATACAATCGGTCGAGAGCTGGTGCTGACTGACTCTTGCTTTAGAATCCGGATATTGTCCAAGAATTCTTTGTTTGCATGGATCGAGTGGGTGTTTTTCCATGAGCTTCTTCTTGTCATTAGGTGTTCTGATCGCCCCTTTTGTCTGAAGGTTGCTCAAGATTTTCCACGTTCTTTCTATACATTACCCCCGGGAGCGCTCGATGCGCTCATCAATTGTACTATCACTGCATTATCGCTTCAGGAACGTTATTCCTTGGTGCAAGCATCTAATTTCATAGTAAGACTGAGATTGTTACGAGAACGTAACCTGTGTTGATGTGTTCTATGGTAGTGCAATCTCATACAACGGAGCTCTGTTGATACCGCTCTCGCTATGGATAAAGAACGCCTGATACAGCTGTATGGGCGAAGAATCATGAAGGCCGTTCTAGAGGGCTTCGCGAGCGTTGCACCCAGGAGGTATCTATTCCTGTTTGTTTCGCTCCACAAGGAGTTGACGAGTTTCCTGCACAGTGTCGTACCCAATCTCATAGAAATCCTCGGCACACTGCTAAGTCGTGCTGGCGGCGGCCTTGGTGGTGGTGGAGGTGCCGGCGGTGCTGTCGCTGCTAGTTGGATACGTGAAATCTTGTTCGCGGTATGTACCAATGACACCCCTGTGCGTCAAAAAGCCCTCATCTCTGACCGTTTCGTAGGATGATTTTATTGCGTCGAGAGCAACAAGAGAGGTAAAAGAAACTTTTGCGACTGCTATTCTCAAGTAACTACGCTCTTATTTTCTCCTTGTGACTATGGCTCATGCATTGTTTGAAGTTCACGTTCACTTAAACGAACACGGGAAGCGGCAAACCAGTTCACCCTCGTGGCAAGAGGTTTAGAGTCTTCAGGATTCGGTTACGCTTCAGTTTCCATGTAATCACATCTTTTTCCAGTGTATTCTAGTCGGACACATTCTTTTCATCATGAATTATACAGAAAGATTGTCAATTGTGTTGGGAAAGACGTTTAGAAATTCAAACATTACGTCTCGACAACATGTCGCACCGATCCCACACCCAAGCAAACTTTCTGCATATCTCTCAACAAGAAACACCCAGAGGTAGACATGACTTCGATTGGAAATGCCTCGAGCTGGTGATCACCTTGCCGCTTATCGTAGACACTTGTTCATATACTACACCAAAAAAATAATCACATCAGTGAGGAACATGGTCATTCTTCGAGCAAGTCTAGCGACACAATGAAAAAACCGCGACAGGCCGAACGAACACAAAAACGTAAAATTATATGAAACTTGAATCTTCTTCACAATTTTTGACGCCATCGGAAAACACTGGCCCGTCCCTATTATAATAACAAGGTATGGGGTGCCGAACGGGCGATGTCAAAGCACGTCCCAGCCCGAAGGGGGTCGCACTCATCTCTCTGCACCTGGGTTATCGTCATGGGCGTTTTTGATTGTGGAAGAATCAAAGAAACCTGAATATTCGATTTGCGCTCTATATATTTTTTTCGAGAACCACGGTCAGATGACCATGGGAATGTATGCACGGACCCCCGGTGATCTATGAAATGCAAAGTTCAATATGTAATTCCTTTGGCCAGTGGCCTTGAAGCATTCGTAAGCGTCTTATGTTGTGCTCTAGCGTAACTTGCACTTTTCTATGGGAACTGCTCTGATGCAACTTGACCTCTTGAGCAGTCTCACGAATTTACGCAAGATAGACTAAACGCAACGCTGGAGCCCTCGATGATTGACCTTCTCTCAGTCTTGAGCAGTCTCACGAATTTACGCAAGATAGACTAAACGCAACGCTGGAGCCCTCGATGATTGACCTTCTCTCAGACTATCTTGATGCGTTAGGAGCAGCAAGGCACGTTTGTAGACACAACCTTTAGGGAAAGCATAAACCGAAGATACTTGAAACCACATGAAAGGGGCGTGGAAAGCGCCGTGCTTATCGTACAATCAGGACGATTAGGGAAGAGAGGACCGCTCGGCGAAATTGGAGAGGCAGTTGCAAATGCCGAAGAAGTGTGAATAACTTGCCTCGCAAGGGTCACGTCATCCCTTTGATTGTGGCAATGCGATCATACATAGAGAACGGCCGGCGGCCGTTTAACCTCTAGCCAATCTGTGAACAGCGTTTTCAAATTATCCATACATAGAGAACGGCCAGGTAAGGGATGATACGTTACTACAGGTTTGCGCGTGGAGCATACGATAATGATGGTAGTCTTCCCAACGAACGTGCCTGGCACACGGCTTCACAGCAATATGTTATTTTGAGCAGGGGTATATGTTTGACGGCTGCTGAATCAATGTCATCCCGATGAAGAAGCTGTTCTGCTAGTTTCAATGGGGACTCCATGGAGCATCATGTGCTCGAGTTGTTCAGAGTGGCTTATCTGACGTCGGGTTGAATGGATATAAGTCATGTCACAACGCGACAGGGGAATATATTTGAAACCGCCCAGTCGCCACTCTAAGGAAACAAGGGAACAAAATCTGGTTTCGCTTGGGATATGTGGCAGTATTATTCTGATTCAATCACTAATTTTTTGTCTCATTCACAGACGTTCATTGTGACCTTGAGGCACGCACCAGAGATGGGTGCCTATGTGCATATAGATCAGCTTAGCACCTTTCGAGACCACAATCCCATGCCCTACCGAAATTCATACCGAATGGGGATCTACGGTATGATATTGACAGCGATTTTCCCTCCGGGAGGATGGTTTTTGCATCATGCTATCCATTAAAGCCTACTAAAGTCAAGCTTCTGTTGTAATTTTCGGTCTCATTCGCCGAAGTTGTGCCGTTAGGATGCATCTTCAGCCATTCTGATCTTCTGGTGAAGTACTCTCACTCAGTAGAGTCAGCAGGTCAATAATTCTGAGAACTCGATGGAAGCATCTCAATGCTACATAAGTTGACAAACTTCTATTCATGTGAATCGACGAAAATGTCATCATTGTCATTAACCATCAGTGTACTCTTGCTGGTGGTCACCAAAGCTACTCTTGCGCAAGAGTTTGCAGTCCTTGCAAATGCGTCTTCTCCTCTTACTTTAGCCGTTCAGCCGGCCTGCGGCCCGCTTGATTCACCCAATGCTGTGGAGATTAACACTGGAATCAACCTCAGTGCAACTAGGTATGTATGGCATAGTGCACATAAACTACGTAATGGTGACCGACCGAAGGACTGTGGTGGCATTCGGTGATTCTTGGACTTCTAATGGAGGTACATAGACTTCTTCGAACCTAGCCAAGTCTGCCATCATGATCGCTTAACAACCTTTAGCCAATGGAACAGTCCCGCTCCCTCCTATGTTGTGGCCGCCCTTGCCCTCTGCCGGCTCACGGGTGAACTCAAATCGGCGGGCTTCTAATGGATTCATGTGGGTAGAGAATTTGGCTAATTCATTAAGCGCAAAACTCCTGAATGTAGCTGCTTTCGAATCCTTGTTCTCGCAAAGCTTAACTAATCGCTCAGTATGCATGGGGTGGCGCCGTCATTGACAATTTTGCTTGGAATACTACAACACCGAATAATCAAACGGTGCTTAATGCTTTGAGTGACGCAGGCATGCTTTGCTAATTTCTGTCAAACAGGCGATACAACGCTCGGACTTCGTCGGGCAAACACGTCTATTTCAGCTTCAAGGGAAATTTCTAGACTCTCTTGTGCCAAGTCAGACTCTTTACACAGTGGCGTTTGGTATCAAGTAAGTGTTGTGTTCAAACATGAGCTACCTGCAACATTCAGGATTACATGTTTGTTCCAGTGACCAAGGCCAATTCTCAATCGGTGGGTAACCACACCAATCCCGTCAAAGGTTCGCAAATTTAAATGATCCTAATCAACGCAGCCGGAGGAAATTGGACACTGGCCTACGAAACCTACGTAATTATTCGTTTCACGTCATCGATTACGACCACTAAACTGGCTCTAGGTCAATAAATTAGGGGAGCTGCAAGCCAGTGGCGCAAAAAATATACTTATACATGGCGTAATTTGCTGCACAACATCTAGTATTTTGACTCGAACTGAGATAATTCCACTGGTAGATGTATCAGTCACATCCCAATACTGATATCCTGCAGAACATGGTTTTCGATTATTTGCGCCAATCTCATCAAGTGAATGGCACTGCCTTCGCCTATGTAAATCTTCAAAAGTATGGCTTATATGTGATATCTGGGTTTCGTATGATGCGATTTGATCAATTCAATCCGCAGTCTTTTTTCTGCTATCGCAATCCATCCAGAATCGTTTGGCTATCTCGGTGATCCGACTTGTCTCGTCAGCGCGTCGACAATCGTTGGAGGATGCAGTGACCCTGATCATAGTGTCTTTTGGATACGTAAGTCAGCTGTGCTGTATCATTCCTTAACTGACCACCGACGTCAGCTGGACATCCATCCCTAACGACCCATCAACTGATGAGTGAATATACTGTTGCTGTGTTAAATAACTGCATATCCCAGTAAAATATACCAGTTTATCTCGATTCGAAAAATTAAATTAAAAAAATTCCTCCTGGGAATAGTTCAGGGTCGCGTGTGAATCACACGTGCCACGTGCAGATGAATTTGTTCCACTCCACCTAACAGTAAACACAAAAGCCACTGTTACGAATGGAATCGAGTGAAGAGGATGATTTGGCGAGGTTCGGATTGTCTTTGCAATCAATGTTGATCTTGAACCCAATATTTATTTCATCCAAACTTCAGGGCAATCGCCCTTAGTCTCGAGGAGGCCAACCGGAATCGCGAAGTGATCGAGATAGAAGATGATAACGAGGATGTAGAGGACGCTAGATTTCAAGCTGAACTTAAGCAAGCTCTGGCTGCTTCACGGGTTGAATCTTCAAATAGGGCTGGCAGTTCAAGATCAGCAAGTGGAAGCCGACAAAATCCGACTGATACTCAAAGTGATATTTATTCAAAGCCATCGACACAACTTCCAATAGAGGCATCGGGAACAGGAGTGTCAGACTTTTTACTAGAACGAGCTCAGATGGAAAGGGAGCGACTGGCGCGCCAAAAGCGCTTGAGACCTGACAAGAGTACAACATTGACGACGAAGCTGAGGAAGATGAGGAGCTACGAGGACCACCCACGAAGAGGCAACAGATCTCTCGCTCATGCGGAATGCGTGCTGTTAATGACTCTACATCTTTGTCTAGGCAGCGTTGTGTTGGAGCGCTACAAGTGTCAGCCAATGTTTCCACGATCGACCAATTTTTCTGGAACGGTGAACTACGCAGCGTTGTGTTGGAGCGCTACAAGTGTCAGCCAATGTTTCCACGATCGACCAATTTTTCTGGAACGGTGAACTACGACAGACTGCTACTCAACACGCTGAACCTCGGAAGGATGGGAAACCGACATTTAGGCTTACCGAGGTTCTGGGAAAGGTCTATAGACATCTAATACCGTCGCCGATGACTAACGGTTTCTAATAGAAATCCGAGCTAGCTTTCGCTATCATCTCTTCATATTCCCTAGATCTCCCGTGGATATATGAATTCTTTCATCTTTCTGTCCCTGTTATTGTGGTTGCTCAGCCAGATCCTTCGGGTGAAGCCAGCCTCAAATATGTTTTTCCCAATTGGATAAGGGCGACCCCATTCCTTCGTGGAGGACGAGGATGCATGCACATGAAGGTCAGATCCAAGTTGAAGCATTGACCAAATAAACTAACCAGAATCCCATAGTTCATGCTTGTGGGTGGGCTTTGCGACTGCAGTATGATAATTACTGACCTATTTGTCAGTTGTTCTACAAGACAGGTCGTCTGCGCGTTGTGGTGTCCACCGCGAATCTCATCGCATATGACTATCGTGACATGGAGAATGTATCTACGTTCTTCTGATGCTCTCAGACCTATACTCACTTAATCTACGCAAGACGATTTGGTTACAAGATGTCCCACAACGAAATGAGCCACTACGGCGTGGATCAAGTGCCCCTCAAGACTTCCCAACAGTCCTACAAGGAGTTCTTCATTCGCTTCATGTACAGCCAGCACTCAGAACACTGGTTAATGACAATGTTAGAGATCACAGCTCTTCTCGAACAACCTTAGTATTCAGCTAAGGATAATCTAGCACCCAGATCTACCGATCAAGTCAATTGATGACCTTAGAATGCGATGGGACTGGTCAAAAGTCACAGTTCACCTCGTTCCATCCATATCCGGAAAACATGAAGGATGGCCTGCCGTTATCAAGTATGGTCCTCTGGAAAGTCCAATGAATCGAAAGTTTACGTGATGTTGTATAGGACCGGTCACCCGAGGCTCATGCAGGTTGTCCGGAGCATGGGGCTGCGGACCGGAAAAGGTAAGAATGCCAAGGACATCACTCTCGAATGCCAGGTTTGTCTATGTCGTCCTTTGAAGATCAGACACCCATTCAGTCGTCGTAAAGGGATCAAGTATTGGTGCTTACACAAGGCAGTGGTTGAATGAGTTTTACTGGTCGGCACGAGGCGAGTCGGCTGAGGATTGGTTAGATGAACCTAAGAAAAGACGGGAGAAGCTTCCTTACCCTCCCATCAGTATCGTATATCCAACAAAGGCAACAGTTCAGAAAACTGCTCTAGGTGAACAGGTCAAGTCCTCGGCATTCGTACCTTTGAATTGGTCATAACCTTACGAGACACTAATTCAGGGAGGGGGAACTTTATTTTGCAAGCGGCGTCAGTGGGCCGCTACAAACTTCCCGAGGGATCACTTCTATGAATCCAGGAGCAAGGGCGGCCCGGTTTTGATGCACTCTAAGGTTTTGAAGTACTCTTTCGTTCCTTGCGACTTATGAGCCTTATCCTATCGGCTTACAGATGATCATCGCAGTATTAGAACAAGCATCTAAAGGGGATCAGCTGCAGGGTTCCGACACAGTGGACGATTCAGACATTGAGATAATTGAGCCTGTCGTAGGTTGGGCGTATGTCGGATCACACAACTTCACGTCGTCGGCTTGGGGTAACTTATCAGGTTCGGGCTTTAATCCGGTTTTGAACGTGAGTATGAACTTCCCTTTTTGAGATATTGCCTTGTGAGGTGTGCCTCTCTTTCCAGATATCCAACTATGAACTAGGAATCGTTTTCCCTCTCAGCAGTAAGAAACATGCGGATTCGGTCGCATGCTTCCAACGACCACCAATGAGGTATACAGCAAGGGATGTACCTTGGGTGAGGTGTCACTGCATCATATTTATTGCTGAAAGGTTGAACAGTATGTAGATTCAGGAAGAATCAATCTATCACCAGAATGACTAGGAGCGTTTCCATGGCATAGCCCGGTTTGTATAAGTATCTATAGATTAAGTATAACAGCCATGGTACCTCGCCGTAGAACCGCAAGGCATCGCCCAGTTTCAAAAGTCTGTCAAGACACTGAGTTTCTTTAAATGACAGTTGATAGGAGGGATGGACCAACACAAACTGAACTGAATGGATGGAAACACTCCTACTTGACAGGCGCCACACATCTACATTCAGGCCAGCCAGGGACAGACCCACAATAAATCGGCATTATTTTAAATGTCAAATTTACATCGATTAATACAAATAAAACCCAAAACATTATATTTTTACGTCGTCAATCTATGCGTGTCGTTGCAGCAGTCCTACGTCAACCGTACCCATACTTATAAATTTAGAGTGAGCGAAAATCGGGAGTGTTACAGATTTATTAGAGGTATTGTAGCGGGTCTACAGATTAACAAAAGTATATCGGGTGTAAAGGATACAGGTATCGGGTAATACACGATTTGTAAAGTAAAGGATGATTATACAGCCAGTACTTCTAATGAGATTAGGAGACAGGTTACAAGCCGAAAGGGGAATTAGTGAGCCCAATAAATAAATAATTCTTTGCGTTATTAGAAGTAAGTGTTCAGATTGATTAGCCGGGGGAATTATACGACTTTAAGTTTCAGCGCAAACGCTGGAAAATTTGATCTATTTGAGATTTGTAAGCCTCTTCTACGGCCTTGCGTCTGATATTTCCTTTCGTCGCAGTCCTGGGTAGAGATCGGGGTGGAACAACGACAATCATATCAGTGAGAGTGATACGTTCGTGGAGATAGCGTCTCGAGTGGAAGTGCCTTGTTTTGCGAATGATTTCCTTTTTGATTTTTTCGGGATCCACATCTGAAACGGGTTCGACGAACATCACTGGTGACGGACGACCAGTGCCCACTACGATACAGTTGGAAATGATATTTCCACACATAGCCATTGCATTGTCCTCGATGGCCCTAGAGACAAGTTCATGTTTAGTCAGTAATCTTTCGAGGATAATCCAATCTTTCAAGCGTACTTTGTATCGCAACGCAAGCTATTTTCTGACTTGATCCAATCGTCGTCTCGACCGCGGAAGGCGAATAGGCCAGGAGAGACCTCCTGAAACAGATCTCCAGTATGAAAGTCACCATCTTCATGCCTCAAGGATGGATGAGGACAATCGGGTGATTCAGCAGGAATGATCAGTTCCATCAAGCGTGCAGTCGACTGGTGACTGACTGCGGCGTCCGGCGCCGTCGATACGAAACGATAGTTAAATCCATCTAGCGAACGAAGCAAACCGGGATTGCGCTCAGTCGCGCCCACAGAAAGGAGAATGGCACCACACTCAGTACTTCCAAAGAGGTTCTAATGACGGGTTGACATCAGTATTCGGACATTGTAGTGTAGCCGTGATAGAAGATGTACCCGAAGTTTGAGTCCATTCTTGTAAGCCCATTCTTCGTCTTCCCGCGGCAATGGTAGACCGGTAGAGATTATATCATCCAGACCTTGCAGCAGACTCAATAGTTTCGGATCCAGCCGAGCCGCTTTCAGGTGATTAGAAAGAAAAGCAGCGAACTGATTCAAGCGATTAAGCCCTGCATGATAAATCATGTCGACCAGTTCTGTGGACGGATAAGGAATGGCAGTCGGTTGGATGACACACGACCCATGCTGGAGAGATCCCAAAAGCACTAGAACACCGTCTTTGTCAGTACGTGAGAAAACAAGTGCCTGAAAAGCTTACTGAATGTTTGAGCGATATGGCACATGCTCCCCCTGTTAAGATCGTGAGTATTGTGAAATTTTCGCCAACAGCTGACAGGAAGACGTACAACCAGACAGTGACATCCTGGCGCTCTGGTGACTGTGGAACAGATATCTGGTACGACTTAGAGATAGCAGAATCAAGCCATGAGAAAGGGCAGGGGATAAGTTTGGGGCTTCCTGATGTAGAACCACTTGTGTGGAAGATGAAAGCAATCTCTTCCGGCGAAGGGACCGAGACTGGAGGTAATGGCTCATCATCAGTTTCCGAAACTGTCAAAGCTGAGGATGGGTGGAGAGGGAGGGGGCAATCACTAAGATTGGGTGTGTATGTCTCATCATGTATGAGGGCTTTGGCGTTAGCCTTGTGAAGTAGCTCGTAGACGACGACCTGGTTAGGGAGCCTCAAGCTAAAGAGCTGCGGGATATAGCCTGCTCTTGAGACACCATATATATGGAGAGCATCACTATAGGCGAAGCCTCCAATCCTAGAGTGAGCAGAGTCAGACAATGCAGGGGACATCGACCGGGAAACGTACCATAATCCAATAACTGACTTGGGAGGTACACCATCGCGTGTCAAGACGCGTCTCCAGTGTTGAGCATAAAACTCTACGTCCCTCAAAAAGTCTTTATAAGAGATAGATGCCCATCTGTCTACGCTTCCGGGCGATGTGTTAGGTTGGGGAACCTTGAAAACTGGTAGAGAGGGGTAGCGAGACGCGCTTGTCTCCAGGACAGTGAGATGGGTCCTAAGCATTGTGAAAGAAGAGGGATGTACTGAGTATTTCGGTGAAAGGTGGACTCTAACTTATAGTACAGCAGTGACTCGAAGGAGCGCATTTTGAAACGACCCAAGACGCGTCCTTGTTACCATCTGTCCCAAGATGGAATTGAATTGATTGACACCCTAGAGTCTCGGCGTGGGCTGTACCATTGAACGGCAGATACCCTTACACCGGAAGGCACCATCCAGGTACTGCCACTTAGAAACCCACGAGAGCCTGGCAGATGGTCCCCTGTTATATCCGGCTAGATCGGTAGCCGCTGATGATGTGGGATTACAGGTAATACTGAAACATCTGACAGGGAGACCAGAGCTGCCCAAGCATCGGGGGCTGATTCCGGCCTAAGCCTTTGTGCTCTCGCTCAGTAAGCGACTCCATAAGTACGAGTTATTGAATATGATGGACCGACCTTCAGAGGCTCAAATAAAAAGAAGTTGGCCTACGGACCGGCTGTAATTGAACGCCGATGGCTTCGAAGAGAAGGGCTGTACACGAGTGTTTCGTGATGTACAAAATTAGTTTGTGGACACACAACATGACGGGAAATGACTCTAAAGAAAAAGATGACCCATGCGTAGCCCCTAGGTTCCCGGTCCGGATTTGATGGCCGGAATTCTGACCATCACAATAAATCCACAACTAGAAGACATGTTATTTTAAAGGTAGACCGTGGACTAGGTGTTTCCCGCGTTGTCCTTGAAGGCTAGCGCGAATGTTCTTTCAATGACGTGTCGCGGCACAACCCATCAAAAATGGTTACTGCTAGTGGAGAAACTTCAAGGAACATCATGATTATAGTTTTGACAGCTTGAATTGTGACGATTTCTCCTATGCTTTACTTCTCATCTCAACCCTTACTCTTCATCATTGCTGTTCCATCTAGGTGTTCAGATCGTTATCCAACAACCCGGCTTTCCCGGACAGGTGCACCTCATGTAGAGAAACCTCAGATGTAACACCGCCAAACATCCTTTGACGGCCACGGCTGTTGTCTGACAACGACCTCAGTTCAACGTCATAATCAGAGTACACACAAAAAGGTGTATAGCTTGCTGATCTCGAATGTAAAAAGTCTTTCTTGATCCGTTCTTCGGTAATTTTAGACAGAAGTAAGTGGCTGACAAAAAATTGGAAGTAATTGAATGACTGTTAGACGGAAAGAGATTAGGGGCTCTCCAAATTCCTCTTTCCCTTATCCATTTCACGTTCTCTGTCCTCGCAGGTCGAGTTTCTTCTTTCGTTGCTCTGGAAGCCCATTTTAAATTCAATCTTGCGCCATGAGTTTTGGTTTGGCACAGAAACCGGACATCAGCACAACATCGCTGCCTCACGGGAATGGACCAATGCTTCGTATGCCCATGGCAGAAAACCCGTCCACTTCCATCTCAACTCCCACAGTCGGTCAGACGGATTCCGCCGCCGTCAATCAGCGGACAGCGCCACAGCTCGTCGAGATGAGTCCGTCGTCAATTGTAACGAAGCCATCACAACAAAGTCAGCCTGCTGTTACGATCCTGATTTCCCCGACTTCGTCTCTGCCCTCCGTGTTGCTTAATCCACCAGTACCAAGTCCAACTACTGATGTCACTCCTACGACTTCTATTTCTGTCTTACCTTTCACTGTACCATCCCCAACGACTTCAGTTGTTACACTAGCGGCCGCGATCTCAACAGCCCTCACCTCCCCTGGGGAAAATTCTTCTGCAGAATCGGCGCTAGTATCCGAAATACCTGCTACAACAGTCACTGAAGCTGTCGTTCAAGTACCATCATCTTCTCCTTCACCCGCTGCAAATGACAACTCCGTGGTGACCGAAGGAGGTCATCACGCGCCATTCTACATTGCGGTGATAGTTGGAACCATCCTAGCTATAGGTCTCATTGCAGCAGTGATAGCATGGGCAGTACGTCTCAGAATGCACGCACGACGTAGGCGCGAGAACCCCATAGTTCCATGGGCAAATCATCACGTAGAAGAATGTCCACTTGAAGCGTCCCGGGATGCAATTTTCATTGGGCAGCCGATCGACAGATCAGCTTCCAAAGACATAAGTAGCCAGGATGTCATCCCTTGGGAACCGTGCGGCGACCGCGACGTCGGGCAACCCAAGCGTTCGAATAGTTATCGGCGCAGCTCGCTGCGTTCTAGTCTAGTCCCCGGTCCTGCGCCATGTGATGAGCACCAGCCATATCCCGTTCAGGCGCACAATGTCACATGCCCAGCTCCATATTATCTTGATCACACCATGAGAGATATAAACATGTCTTCAGACGGGACTTTGGACGGATGCAGCAGCGTTTCATCTCTTGGGCCACTACAAGTTGCTAATCGAACGCCAGAAGACATCTCCCCGCCATCGAGCTGTGCTTCGACGCCTGTGAACCTGTTCACAAGTAACATAGGTTGGACGGCGGACTTCGAATCTCGGCCTCGCTTTTCGAAACCAACTGATGAAGGTAGAACACGATCAAATGTACCGCTTAGAAACACCGAAGAAACCTGGGATACCCTTCCTCTACCTGTTAGAACACAAAATTGCAGTGAGGAGATAATCACAGATGATTCTAGTAGCTGGACTGCGTCCATCAAGTCAGGCTTTACCGACGCGTTCAATGCAGTAGCAGCAAGTCTACCGTCTGGGGCTGCCTTGATGATCAACAGACAGGATAAGAACTTAGACGGCCTCTCAACTCGACCTCAGAGTTCTGCTCGAGGATCTCTTTTCTCCTATATCTCTCGGAGTAACAGTAGGGTAAGTCAGCCCTGGACTCTAGAAGAGCGCGGTGACGGTACAGGACGGGTCCTTTTTCATGACATTGAGGCAGATGGCTACGAACATGGCCGTCCAGCTTCCGAACTCCGAACAGATGCGACGTCCACAAAGCGCGCATCGCTGTGCGATTCGATCTCTCCCCCGCCGCGATTCGGTCGGACTCACGTGCGTGACACGGGGTCGAGGTATGGCAGAAGCCTTCGGCAGCCAAGTATGCGAAGCGCATTATCAACTGCAAGCTCAAGCAGTGCTTACTCAATGGCTTCCGCGGTTTCTTCCATTCCGCGTCTCCCGGCGCTCTCGCGACATAGTACGATCAAGCTGGACTCTCGAATGGCGACTGTTTCCGAGAGGGAGGAAAGGAACTTACCTTTCACCGGTCGTTCGAAGCGTCCAGCTACGCTTATTACGCGATCATCTTCGTCTGGATGCTCGGTGCATTCGTATTATTATGGGGATACGACATCGGACGAACCTGTAGAGTCTATACAGAGCAAAGAGTCTAAGCAACAAGAACAAGTGGATCGAAGTAGAAGGATTTTCTGAGGAACTGGCCTTAGTATGAATGTACTTAAATACGAAGTTGTGATCCAGCCTTAATCGCACCAAGTCAGATTGGAAAAAGAAATCCATTATTGATGATGACTTCTAGTATCAAAGACTGCGTGACTATCCAGGTAATGAGACCATGATTCTCGTAATATATATGCGTAATAAGAAAAAATGGGATGTAAATGCCAGTAGATCTGAAGAAAACAATCGAATCAGATCAAGCCCTAAGAAAGAATGAAACTTCAGAACTCACGAAGTATATCAATCACCAAGCTATTTTCGCGAGGATACTCTTAGGGAACGTCCTAACCAACAACTTCCTTATCTCATCCATGAAGAGGATACCCAACGCCAGCGGTAGTGGGATAAGCCAAAACTCGACTGGGACTGACGCGGTGCCGAACAAGTTCTGGATTCCGCGGACCTCGGTGACGAAAATCGCAATAAGGAATGCGAGGATGGCACCGGCGAAGATCCATGGGTTTCGCCTCTGCGGCCGGATGGGGTCGGCTTGGAGGATAGAAAGACGTTTGTTACGGACGGAGAGAAGGTTACCCCATTGGAGGATGACGACAGTGACGAAGTAGACTCCTTGACCGACGGCGTTGAAGTGGTTCAGCTCTTCCTGTGTATAACCATAGAACCCATCGGAGTACTTCTCGAATGCGAGGAACAAGTCGCGTGCGGGGATGTGAGCGTACTTCCACATATACAGGAAGAACATCACGTGGGCGATGACGGTCTCCATCATACCAATGAAGAAGTAGGCCTGAGTGTAGATCTTCAGGTTGATGAGATGGTCCTTCTTGTGGTTGCGCGGAGGGAGCGTGAGGAGATCGAACTCTTCCTTCTCCATTATGAGCGAGAGGCAAGGCGAAAGATCGGTGAAGCAGCAAATGATAATCATGAGGAACGAAGAAAGCGGAAGGGGGACACCAACGTAAGCATTAAGGATAACAGGCCAGGCTTCGGACCAACTACCGGCAGGCAAGAGGTAAGCGATGACCTTTTGCAGATTCTGGAACACCAAGCGACCGAGACGGATACCACCAACGATCGAGTCAAAGTTACCCATCAGGACGAGATCGGCAGCTTCCATGGCGACATCGCTTCCGGAGACGACAGCGACACCAACGTCGGCAGCTTTTAGGGCAGGAGCATCATTAACGCCATCACCAGTAACCGCAACAACGTTGTCCCGATTCTGGAAGGCATTGACGATGCTCAACTTTTGTTCGGGCGTCGTCCGGGCGAACACAATCTCCTCGTAGCGCGTAACCACGTCCCAATGATTCTCCTGGAAAAGAACCAAATCCTTCCCTTCCAACACAAGACTTTTCTGAATGCGGTTGGCAGGGTCACGGCAACTGGGCAAAGGTCCACTAGGCATCTCGTTCATCTGTTTGACAACGTCGGCCAGGGAATCGGGCTCAGCGTGGGTGGTGATAATGCCGATTTGACGTGCGATGGCGGCAGCCGTAAGGCCAAAGTCTCCAGTAACCATGAAGAAACGAACACCTGCTCTCCTGCAGTCCTTTACGGTGCCAGAAGATTCAGCGCGAGGGGGGTCCATGAGGCCGAGAATGCCGACGACAGTGAGTTCCTCGAGGCCTTTCTTTGTGACCTCGGTGCTGAAATCGTTGGTGCCGACTTCGTGGTAGGGGACGTACTCGCGCATGCAGAGGAGGATCACGCGCTGACCAGCGCGAGACCACTTCTCCTGTGTCGCAACGAGGTTAGCACGAGCAGCGGAATCGAAAGGCCTAACGTCGTTCGTGCGAGCAGAAAAGTAGGATGTGCAGCTGGGAATAAGGACGTCTGGAGCACCCTTGACAAAGATGATACCACTTGCCCTTTTCTCGGAGTTTTGGGAAGATGGGGAAGTGTGCATGGTGAGCATCCATTTGTTGCGCGAGTTGAAGGGGACTTGGAAGATCTCGTTGCTGGAAGCGCGAACTGCAGGTGCGTTGCCGACATGCTCGACGAAGCGGAGGACAGCGCCGTCCGTGGCATCACCGTTAATTTCTCGGCTCTCGAGGGGAAGATCGGCTGTTGCAGAGTCGAACGTCGCGCCATTGCAAAGGACTGCAGCTCGGTGAAGCCGCTCAAATGCAGAGCCCTGCGCTTGAGCTTTGAGCTGATCGTGGAACTCCTCAGCCGTGTACGTCTCGTCGACAAACCCAGCAGACATGACGGACATCTTGTTCTGCGTGAGAGTACCAGTCTTATCGGAGCATATGACGGTGACGCAGCCAAGAGTCTCAACAGTAGCGAGTGACTTGGGAAGGACCGAAATGTCCTTCATACGGCGGGCAATGAGAGATAGGGTGAGCGTGACTGCAACGGGCATTCCTTCGGGGATGAAAGCGACAATACAACCCATAACATCGTTGAGCATAGCGACAACGTTCATGAACGGTTTGTGATCGCGATGAAGCCATGCGAGCCAGATGATGAGGATACTCAAGGCAAGTATAACCGTGAAGACAATGATAAGTCGGACGAAACGCGTGATTTCCTGCTGGATAAGTGTCGGCTTGACTTTAGTTTTATTTGTGAGCTTAGAGATACGACCCATCACAGTGCGGCCGCCAGTCAGGACGACAACACCTTTAGCATGTCCGTTCGTCACATGTGTGCCCATGAGTGCGACGTTAGGTGCCTCGAGGAAGGTCTCGCCGAGCGAGTCAATGGAGCCTTCGATTTCCTCCGATTCACCTGTGAGCACAGCACGGTCGAAACGGACGTCACCAGATGTCTCGATGAGTCGCATATCAGCTGGAACCTTGTTGCCAACTTGCAGCATAACGACGTCGCCGACAGCCAAATCTGCCGCAGGAATTTTGCTCGTTTTGCCCTCACGGAGAACGATACATTCGGAAGGGATGAGGTCCAGAATGGAGTTCATGATGCGGCCTGTAGACCAATCCTGGAACGCAGAGAAAGAAGCTTGGGACAGAATGACACCAATAATGACGATGGCCAGGGCAAGGTTGGTAGGTGAAGGAGGGTCGCTGAGGGGCTGCCAACAAATGAAGAAGATAATGACACCGACCCAGAGGATGGAGCAAAACCCGCCGAAGAGATAGCCAAGGAGTTTCCAGATATACTTGGGCTTTGCCTGCGCAATAGTGTTTTTTCCGTCCCGCTGAATATTGCGGGAGACCACGAGGTTGTCGAGACCGCGATCCGGAGCAGTACCAAACATACCGCAGAGCTTCTCGACAGAGACATTATGATAGGTGAGCTGCTCAAAGAAGTTGACCACGTCGTCCCGAGGCTTTCCTGGGTGCTGAGATTCTGTAACTTGAATAGAGAGTGTGCGGAAGCCGATGGGCAGTGAGAGATTTGGGTTGGCGGAAGACGAATCGTGGTACGCAAGTCCTGGAGCTCCAGATACGGGGCGGAGCTCTTCGCGGACATCTTGAAAGTGCGCCCTTTTTTCATCCCCCAGTTCAAGGGAGACTTTGTCGGAAGCCATTACTGTACTAATAATGCAGGGTCAGTTGAATGATCATCATCATCGGGAGCACACAAAGATAGCTCACCTGTCAAAGCGATAATATTAACCAGACAGAACAAGTAACCGCAGACGAAAGACAAGAATAACTGTAGAACGCTGATAAGACGGCTGCGCAATCAAGCAGTATTTTAGTCTCACCGAATCCCACTTGGGGGGAAAAGATAGGGCACTGCCATGGAAGCCGTACTAATTATAAGGCTCTACCGACCACCCAGTGGGAAAAAAAATCAGTAGACACGGATGGTTTGTCACACAGCGGGAATTTTGCCTGAGGAGGACTGAGCGCGCGAAATCAACTCATTTGGCTCTTGTCCCGGCATCAGAAGAATGGAAAGGCGAACAATGATCTTCGGCCCTCTTGAAAATTTAGGACCTTTTTTCCTGCACTTGGCGCGAGAAGAGCATATGGGTAAGTCAATACATTGACGTTTGACTGGCATGGGTACATACACATGAATTATCCTCTTGATTTGTAATCCATACAATCTAGCCGATCGATCTAATTTTATCCTAATCATTAACCTTCCTGCTTGATTTTCGTCAGAGCTACTCAATATTGTGGAAGCTCTGGTTGTCTTGGAATCTCGCCGCTGCTATACCACCACCAGCGGGCTAGCCCAAAGGGGTGGTGGCGACCATCTTACGTCCCGGCGACAGGCGATTTCCTCAGCTGTCTAGACACGATTCTTCACGCCACGCAAACCATCGGACTTCAGACAGAGACGGATTATCGCACAATCGTGTCTTAGCGGACAAGCTTTCGGAGGCATTTCATGTGCTTAGATTGCCATCCATTGATTTTTCTTCTCGACTGTCGGCGGTATCTGTATTCAGGCTATAGACTGCTCTATTCGCCATTCTCAGGGTGCGTGAAGGAGTTATTCAATTACAGAACTAGATACTCCGAGGTAATCGAAGGCTTAATCGCGCCGATGGATACGCGATTGCAAAGGTCATTCATGCCCGGTTTACACGTCACCACGAGACTGTATAACCGACGTGCACTCGACTGCTCAGAAAAATTTTGTAGATGCACAGCTATAAATGTATCATCACTTCATTGTTCATTGTATTCCTATGCATCGCGCATGGTCCACAAGGTAAGCAGAGTGTAAGCCAGTCTTTCTCTGAGTAACATCGTAGGTTCTTCGTAGTAATAGGAGTGAGCACCATCCACATACGGCATCGGGGTTCACTAGTAGGGGCCTTCTCAACGTTCATTAACTGATAAATTAGTTTCAGAGCGATTTTGTATTACGAGCTCTTACCAGCTGAAAGGTAATCGCCCGTCGAAATTCTCCGGGAAATTCTCCGGCGATACTCGGCAAACGTAGAATAATAACTGACGAAGGTTCGGAGTTTCAAGGGTGCGGGATTTGGTCACCGTGCCAAGGGTGCATCCACACCATAGGAGCTCCATGATCAGGATTTGTGGCGCACATGTTAAAGGACCGGTACAGTACCTGTGCAGCGGAGGCTGTGCCTACTCATGTTATTAACAATATACTTCTCACGAACCTGGTGTGGTCTGGCGTGTTCTCAGCGCCCGCAGCTGATTATTTTACCTATGGCTTGGATACTGTCCAGATTCAAGGGTCGTAAATATGTCAACTGATGATTTCCAAGTGACGACATTGTGACATTTGGAACAGGAACAGCAAATTGATCGTCTCAACTAGAAACCGTGCGTGGACCCACATTCTCCTGAACTAACTCCAAGGGGCGCTCGCGCTTAAAGGTTATCGCATGTCGCGATTTTCAGAAATTGGTCGATAGTTTGTATTCCAGTATTTACTACATCGTTGTATACAGTCAACCCTGGTCCTCTCACGTTGGAAACAAGAAAGCCAGAGCCAAGACTTTCCTTTGCCAATCAGGTTTCGCATTTCTCGGACGATGAGACAAAAAAAAAGGTGTGCGAACCGACATAGGAGCTTGCCAAGAGGGTTGCGGATCTCATTGATCTTATCAAAGCCCAATCTGAAAGGCATAGCCGTTGGATACATATCCGAAGGCAACGGTGACGGAACCTCACGGGGAGCCAGCCCTCAACGGCCGACGACGGGCACCGGAACCGTTCAGCGACGTAACGTGACGCTTGATTTTTTTTCTGAAATGGATTATGTAATGAATATGTCTCTTTTTGTCGTCGTTCCGTCCTTTCTCGAGAATTCTCGGTCTGTCTTCTCTCCCGACGTTCGCGTATGTCGCTGTCTCGTTTCCAAGGCTTTCGATCATGATGCGTACACACCACACTTTTAAACTCCTAAGCGGTGCCTCTATGTAGTCAAGCGAGATCTTCATGGTCGCTTACAAGCGATGTTCCTTGGTCTTCTTTGTCAGGCTGTCCTCCCATCGCAACTATGTATCTCCTTCCGTTGCTTCCGAGTTATGCAGACTAAGAATCTTGTACCTTTCAATTCACTTTTTTGCGCGCAGGGTCTCTCGGACCGCATGGTACTTACATGAAGGTTACGGTATGTGAGTGATAGATCTCAATGAGGTCTTGTGGGAGAAACATTGTTGTATTGTCAAGAATGACTTGCAGGGCGATATGAGCGTCTTGGCGTTTGAGAGATTGTTAACAGGGGTGAGCGTCAAAACATGTACCCGAGTAAACATATCTGGATATTGACAAACGGCAGGCCTTCTAAGCATCGTACAATCGTGTAAGAATGTTGAGTTGGTTTGCTTCTAGTAATCTGGACGATTATGGTTCACCTGCGCAATGTACTGTCCCCTACGTGTTACGTGTTATCATCAGCCTCGAGGACTGAGATATGGGCGTCCCTTCCAGAAATTGACCCACCATTATCTTTGTGTATCCCGAGGCCATCCATCATCGGCACCCTCATGGTTTAGAAATCCCGAAATCTACCCTGCCGACAAGGTCACCCAAAACACAGGCACCCTTGAACAATCTGTCATGCCGCTTTCCGCCGGGTACCGACCTTGATGTAAGTACATAAATACAACAGCGTTCATGCAGGGTGTTTGATAATGGAACGTAACCTCATGGGAGATGACAGCTGCCATGGGTAACGTAAGTGGTAGATCTCTTACGCGGTATGCCCCTTGTGATCAAGTCTCTGGAGCACTATCTAAAATGACCGTAATATATATGTTTATTTATGTACTAGTATTCTGTATGTCTTTTCTGGGTCCTTACCTGGGGGTATGGTCTGCGTTGGTACGTCGCAGTACAATCATTTCAACAAATCATCTTCCATTCGGCACTTTTTCTACCGTACCTGTTGCCCGTTGTGTCCAAGGTTCGAGGTCGGGAAGTTTGAGAACGCGCGAAGCAGAAGTATCTTCACATTTCAGAAATATGTTACATCATGTAAAATTTTACAGAAGAAAAGAAGGCGGGCGTAAGGTGACCCGTGTATGAGCTTGTACCTCTATCTACTAAAACAGCTTGTCATCTTGATCTTCCGTAAGTGTCACCGTGGTCTGACCCGTGTATGAGCTTGTACCTCTATCTACTAAAACAGCTTGTCATCTTGATCTTCCGTAAGTGTCACCGTGGTCATGAGAGTGATGCGTTTGAAACCGTAAAACAAGGTATTGTATGCTATTTTGCCTGCCATATACATCATGGCCTCTGCTATTACAACCTACAAGGGATTACCTGAAGGGCATGAGAGGGGCATGAGAGGCACCGGATGTCGTAGAACTGACAAAGTACATGAATGATGTCGGTATATAAAAATAAAGACATCTGTGAAATATCAAGGGGCTCAAAATTCTTTTACCGATATTTGCCTTTCCACGACTGACAAGCTTTGACACTGCCGTAGTGCGCAGCATGATTTTAGAGCATATGAATGAGCACATGATACGAGATGATACACATATGTACCTTACTTAGGAATTACTTTCAGCTTATCGTCCGAGTCGGAGACAGACAACAATGGGAATTATCCTTCTTTCTGGGTAGTGGAGGAAGGCAGACATCCGGTACGGTTGCCCTCCAGGACCAGGTCAAACTTTCAGCGTAAATTAAGTGAATCGTTCATATATCACGAAAGAAGTTGAGCCTATCAACTATTTTGAGGGGTGACTGGGGTATCTGGCACCCCGTTACATTCGAAATCCGCCACTAAATAATATCGTAGCGGCGCACGGTCCCCGACTCTTACATGTTCCTTTTCTTTTATTACTTGTATTTTATTGTATGTATGTACTCTTCTCTTCGTTCTTTATTTTCTTTATTACTTTATTATTATTATATATGGTTATACAGTATTTTATGTATAGATATGATAATGATAATAATATGATATGATACATACATTGAGTGGTACAATATACATAATATATTATATTAATTATATATAATCATACATAATAAAATAAATAAATAAAATAAAATATGTTTGAAAAAATATATAGTGCATTGTAATTGTGAAAAACATGAAAGTTAACTTACCTATGAAAAGAAAGTAATACTACCTATTGATGTGTCATTATTATTTTGTATTGTAACATATGCACACTTGTAATAAAATGAGTTGAAGTAAACTTGAAGAGTAAAATGAATTTTTACAATGATTTTTGAAGTTGTGTCAAAAATATGGCATTGAGTTATGTGGCTGGGAATGACATGCTTGACAATAATATTTTCCACTGTTCAGCTGTATGAATTGCCTGAATATGTGTAAGTGAACACTTCGTTAAGGTATCAATTGTTATTGCTACAATGTACATAAAAGATAGTGACTAATCATTGGTTCATATTGAATCCTTTGAGGGTGAGGTGTCATGCATGGAGCTTACAATGGATATAAGAGCTGACATTAGAAAGACCAATATGTATGTAAAAAAAAGTGCTAATATAAAGTAAAATATGCAGAAAAACTCATCAAAATACTAGATTTTTGATGTTATAAAGAGTTAAAACATTGAGGTACCATCTAGTGATGATGATTAAACCAATGTCCACAATTTCCCTCATTTGTCTTCTGCAGAAGGAGTAGGTAGATATGTGCAGGTGCCAATATTATATATCAATGTGTGAAAGTTCAATCATTTTATAAATATTCTACTGAACTACAGGGGCTTACTACAAGGATATGGTATACAGAGAGATTGGTCAAAAGATATTATTTGTAATGGAGCGTCACACTTGTTACAGCGTCAACGATGCTATATGCCTCCAGTAGAGTATTATATAAGACAACATCTTGTATTTACTCTAGTTCTAGTCAATCCAATACTGCGGTCTGATTCAGCACTGTGTGATACACACAAGATTGTTCTAGCTCATAACCAACAGTTACATTTTTTTGAATCTTCTGCTATCAGCTTTAGACTCTATATTACTGACTAGGCAATTCATTGCAAAAACCTCTCAATATCTGTTGGCATCATGTCAAAAATGTGCTTCTATGACTGGCTCTCTTGATCTGGACCCCCCTTTTCCAGCCTCAGATACAGGTGGTTCACCTGTGCCTCAAGCTGGAAAGATGCAATCCATGTCTGCTTACCAGCCCCTGCCAAAGCAGGATGAAAAGATATCTCGTGATGTCAGTGTGAGCTTTAGAATGCCGGGTAGGCTATCCGTATCATGGATGATGTCCATTGTATGGCCTGGTGGTAAACCAGGGAAGAGATCTGCAGTTTCAGGAGTGTCGCTACCAGCAAGCCAAATGCCTTCATTGATGTACCCAGTATTGCCCAAGAGCTCATCAGCTCAGTCTGAAGGTCATCCAGACCTTACCCAGTACTTAGAGATGGTGCAAGGCAGCACCTTTGTGCATAGCACCCCATTCCAGACTGTGCTGACTAACCGGCATTTGGAGTACATGGTGGACATTGCCACTGAACCAGGACCGTCATTGTTGACAACACATGGACAGAAGCAAGGACCAACAATACTAGTCAGTAGGGAGGACAACAATGTTGTAAGGATGGGAAAGGTGCTGTTGGTGCCTAGACCTCAGGAGTTGCAGGGAGTGGTTGGCAAATAGCCGCAGGTGAGGCATAAAGGCCTCAGGAGAGTTCTAGACTTAGAGTCTGAACTGGAGTCCTCTGATGATGAGGAAAGTAAAAGGTTGCATTTGACCCTATCTATTCAGTTACAGCTGGTATTGGACCGATATCTATCAGTTGCAAAGGAATCGACATGAAAGCATCTGCAGCTTTACATAGTAAATGTAGCGTAGTCCGCTATGTGGCGTTGGCCACATAGCTTTACTTACTTTACAGTAGACACCATTATATTATATTTATTATAATATAATATTAATTTACATTACTATATAATTAGTTTACCAGCTGCTTACAAAGCAGCTTATTTTTGTTTTGTACTTCATAGTCAATAGACCGGACTGGTCTGATTCTGTGCAGTGTGAACACTAAGCTCACAATTCCTGTAACTTCGTTACATTTTTTTGAATCTGCCAGCTAGGATCTATTGCCTAGCATCCGACGTCAGTCGTTGAGTTCATTGACAGAACTCTATCAGCTTCTCGAGCTTCCAGCTAGGATCTATTGCCTAGCATCCGACGTCAGTCGTTGAGTTCATTGACAGAACTCTATCAGCTTCTCGAGCTTCTCGCACAGCCACACCATGCAAATTTCAAACAGGGGATCGATGAGTAATCCCATACCTGCAGCGCCCACTGACAGCGGGCGAAATGCCCACGACCTACGGGGAGGCCCAGCAGACACCCAGGATGCGTCAGCGTCCAATGCGGGTCAGGTAAGACCCAAGGCTTGAGACCGGGGTCAGAGTACCGACCTGGCCGGGAATGAGAGTGAGGCCCGGAGAGCTGAAAGCTCACAGCAGGACGGTCCACAACGCCTCCAGGACAAGATGCCCAGGGGATTAACGCCCCCAGTTACGCAGCTGCAAGGAGGACTGCGACGGTCGAGCCAATTGGCTTCCAAAGGACCCCCGGAGGATGGCCGACAGTCAACCAGCGCCTATGGCGCCCCAGGAGACGCCGAGTTGTCAGTACGGACTGGGAGAGCCCTCTCTCCGAGCCGGAGTAGTGGGACCAGGTGGTCCACCGTGGGCTCAATGCCTTTTAAAATGGCAGAAGCCCGCATAGAGGAGGTACCGGAGGAGGCTGCAAGGCCTGAAGTATCCCGTGCGGAAAACCGATTCCCACGCACACCAGCAGTGGAGGAAGCTCCGGAGATTGTAGAGCTTCCAGAGGAGGTGATGGAGTCATCAAGTGACGACGACGCCGGAGCAGAGGAACAGCAGCTGAAAACCGCGTACACCGTGTGCTTGCGGGTGTTCTGGGACTTGCACCCAGAGGTGATGAAATACACCACCCAAGCGTGACTAGAGCGCTACACGTCAGCCCATATAGTAGCACTTAGGCGACAAGGGCACGAAGTGCCCAATGTATTCAGTACGAAATATACTGATTTGATGGTGAGAGTGCTTACTATGGAGCTGCAAATGTATGTGCAGCGTAAGGCCACATGGCAATCGGAGGTCTCGACCCCCTGGAGCCACATGTCCGAGGAATGCTCAGCACGACGCAATCAAGACATCGGAATCGAGCTAGTGGAGGCACTAGCACGGGTGCAAGAAGTGCCCGAAGTAAGACCGGTGAGTACTTTTTATACTCCAGCAGGACAAGGGTGGCGTGAGGAGCCCCCGCACATGCGTAACCAAGACCGTAGGACAGATATGTCAGGTCCGGATGGGCACAATAGTACTGTGCTCAAAGTGGAGAGCGAGGCATCCGTGATGCTGCGTGTGCCCATAGCCGAAACGTTGAGCGACAGAGTCGCGTATCAACGTATGCACAATGGCGACCTCAGGACTAAGGAACAGTCCCTTATCGACAATCAGGGCATTGTATTCAAGGGCACTAAGCCCATTGATGAGATGCGTCGTCAATTCGTCATGCAGGGTCAGGAGAATCAAGCTTCTCCAGGTCCAGGGCGGCGCAACGATCATGATCGAGGAGACTTCCTCGATCGAGATGGCGCCATGAGACGTGATGTCCCTGGTAACAGCCGGGATGACGGCCCTAGGTCGATTCCTCGAGACGAGGGCAATTATGCCCACAGTCGAGGAGGCTCGGAACGTCCTCTGCAAGGTGGATGGGGGAAGTCACTTCCCCATGCCGCTGATTTGGCGACTAGATCCCCGGGTCAGCGGGAGGCCATTCGAATGCATCATGAAGCCATGCACGATCACCTGCATCGAGTAGTCGATGATGCCCTGGGCGTAACCTTACGGTTACCAGACGGAGTGAAGCTGTGTAAAGCAGACAGTAGGCACATTCGCGCCTATACAGGCGCGTCCAAGTTCAGCGACCTGGAAGATTGGGCGATGGATGTATGCACCCATCTTGCCATGTGCTTATATGGAGGTGACCGTATGGAACGAGAACAAATCTTCGTTCTGCCTGAGTTCTTGGCTGGAGAGGCCATGGGTTGGTTTCGACGGGCAGTACTGCACGTCAACCGTGTCCAATATGACTGGACGTTTAAAGGAGTCCTTACAGGACTGTACAATCGATTCGTACACCCCTCAACGCTCCAGGATGCACGGCGGGACTTCCAGTCTGCCAAGTACACCGAGAAGTTGGGAGTACAAGGGTTCTATGATACCCTTAATGACCATGCCCAGAACATGGCAGTATACCCGGACAGGTATACAATGCTTGAAACATTCTTGGATGGCATTCCAGCGGACATGCGCCGCTATTTGATACGTGAGGACGGATTGTCCCCAGAAGTCAACGATGTGGAAGAATTTGTGGCATATGCCATCTGGTATGAGCAGTCTCTGAAGACTGCTAACCACTACGAACATCGGAGTGGATACAAAGGGGGACCTAGGCAACTACTGCCTGGTGGGACACCCTCACGGGGTCAGCATGTGGGGACCTTCCTGGCCAAAAAGACCGATTTGGACCGTGACCGCAACACGCGGTTTGTTGTATGCAGAACCCCTGCTGTGAACCGAGGGTGGAGCCGCCCACGTCCAGAGCGGGCGCCGGATGGAGAACGTCCTAAACCAAGGCCAGACTTCAAGCCGGCCAACCCACCGGGGCAGTCGGGGACTTGTTTCGCGTGTGGCCAACCAGGCCACTACGCTACCAACTGCCCTGCGAAGCCAGGAACCCCGAGGAAGGGGTATACACCCCGCGCCCACCTTTGAGCTGCACATACTGCAGCCGCGAGTGGGAGTGATGGAGACGTATCTGCCGATTCTGAGGCAGAGCACCCCACAAACGACCAGGAGCCCCCAGAGGAGGCATCGGGCGCCGAGCCCGAGAGTGTGGTCGTGGAGGGGGAGGAGTATGTCACAGTCGACGTATATGATGACGTCTACGACAATGAGTATTACAGTTGCAACAGCGACTCTGAGTGCCTAGCGGCGATGACGGATTGGCCGTCCACAAATGATCCCAAACAGAATAACGTGGTTTGGATGAAGAAGGTGACCCTTCGTCGTGCAGAGGGCACTTTGCAGCGCCCTACATTGAAACGAGCAGACAAGGAGTGCCTGGTCTTGTATGTGGACGTAGACGGCCACAAGGCATGGACCCTATGGGACTCTGGGAGTACTACATTGGGCATAACACCCCAGTTCGCCCATGTGTACGGAATATCCGTGCAGGAGTTGGATACGCCATTGGCGTTACAGCTGGGCACCGTAGGGAGCCGAGCCATGGTGCAGTATGGGACAAATGTGAATGTCCAAACGCCAGGCTTACGTAGCTGGGAATACATGGATGTAGCGAACTTTGATCGCTACGATATGATACTGGGAACACCATTCATGCGGCGTAACAAAGTCATACTAGACTTTGACCAATGTCAGGTACTAGTGAATGGGAAAGTGATCCCAGCCGAACGAGCAACAGCAGACGACACTGATAATCGTCTGCGACGTCATCGCACTACGGAGAAATGCAAGGACTCTCCATGACTTGGCCGGCGCAGAGTGCCGGCCGTGGAGGATGTGGAGGAGGAAGTGCAGGCTATGCCTGGACTGAGCGCAGACCACAACGTGGTAATGATGAGCAAGGAGGAGTATCAAGCCTCCAAGAGGAGCAACGAGCAAATAATCGCTCCTGATATTCGAGGCGCAAGGCCTCCAGACAAACACCATCAAAAGGCGAGACGACGGGAGGACTCAGTGGATGTATGTCCACCTACGTCCTCACAAGTCAAGTTGGAAGACTTGGAAGACAGCATCCGAGAGGCGGAAGCCTCAGAAGAGGGGGACACACAGTCCCTATGGGAGCGACCAGCCCCCCTACCGGAGTATGACTGGGCATACGACCCCCGCATGCCGCAGGAGTGGAACGAGCTGGTGGCAGCCACGTGTGCGCGAAATGCGCACCAGAGATGGATGACCGTCAAACCAGCGTATCGCCAGCCAGCCTCGGATGAGGTGTCCACAGCGTACTCACTTGTACATGAGGGAAGAAGCCTTGTGGCTTATAAGGCAGCGGCAGCGGGTGCTCCGCTGAGACTACATATACCCGATGACAGTGTCAATCGGGTGCTCGCAATGCGCAAGCAGTATGCACCGCCGCCTTGGCCACCCTCAGAGACGGTGGAAGTACTTCCCCCGGTACGTATGAAGGGGAAGCAGAAGGCGACAAGCCTTCGTGAGGAAGATATTCCTCGGTTGCGTCAGCAATGGCAAGAAGAATTTGCCGACATGGTCAATGGGACCAAGGAGGAGCTCCCGCCATGGTGGGAGGTGAACCATGAGATTAATCTCATAGACGAGAACAAGCAGTATAAGTACCACTTGCCGCGCTGCCCGCGCGCCCTCCAGGAGCAACTACGTGATAAAACTAATTGCTACTTGAATGCTCAATGGTGGTCCCCATGCACCACTGCTCAAGCTGCACCGTTATTGTGCATCCCGAAGAAGGATGGAACCCTTCAAACAGCTCTTGATGCACGTCAGCGCAATGACAATACCATAAAGGATGTAACTCCTTTACCAGATCAAGAGGTGATCCGGGAAGACGTGGCTCGGGCAAAGTATCGCTCGAAGATTGACCTTACTGACGCTTATGAGCAGGTGCGCATTCGCACTGAGGACGTACCCAAGACCGTATTTGCATCAATCATGGGTACATTCACGAGCAATATAATGCAGATTGGAGACTGCAATGCTCCAGCAACTTTCCAGAGGCTAATGACCTCTATCTTCCGAGACGTAATAGGACATTTCATGCACGTCTACTTAGATGACATATTCATCTACTCGGATACTATGGAGGAGCATGAGCAGCACCTCAGAGTCGTATTCGAATGACTGCGCAAGTACAAGTTGTACTTGAAGTGGAAAAAATGTGAGCTCTACGCTCAGAGTATAGACTGCCTAGGGCATGTCATAGATGAGCGGGGTATCCACCCTGATCAGGACAAGCTCGATCGTATTCGGGAGTGGCGCACGCCCCGAAACTACAATGACATCCAACAATTCGTTGGCCTTGTCAACTACATATCGAGCTTCTTGCCCGATGTCACAGCCTATACTGGGCCACTTATGGCCATGACGCAGAACGGGTCACTGTTCAATTGGAGGCCGTTGCACCAGCGGTGCTTCGAGATGGTCAAACGGATCTGTACGAAGACTCCAGTGATTCGACCAATCAACCCTAGACGGGACGAGCTGATATGGCTCATTTGCGACGTGTCCAAGACAGGCGTTGGAGCCATGTACAGCCAGGGAAGCAGCTGGCAGACATGCCGCCCAGCAGGGTTCATGTCGAAGAAGTTCACGATGGCCCAGCAAAACTATGCGGTGCACGAGCTGGAGACTCTTGCCATACTCGAGGCCCTCCTCAAGTGGGAGGATAAGCTGATGGGATACCCCATCCACATCATAACGGACCACAAGGCCCTTGAGTTCTTTAAAACTCAGGTGAACTTGTCGCCGTGTCAGCGACGGTGGATAGACTACATGTCGAGATACCAGTTCGACATCACCTATGTTAAAGGTGAACTCAACAAAGTGGCAGACTGCTTGTCGCGCTACTTTGAGAGTGATGTAGTTGGGGAGGCTCACGAGCCTCATGAGTATGTGCAGGCAGACTGCCGCATAGACCCTGATGGAGAGGATTTACCTCTCCACCGATACCAGGAGCTCAGGGAGCATGTCCTGGAAGTACGCGCTATGCGTGACGATGAACGGAGGTGAAGCACTCGCCTCAGAGAGCAGCGTGAAGAGCGGGACGTAGCTGCCCAGTTGCTCAAGGAGCATGAAGCCGTGGACCCAGCGTCCACTAGGGAGCACAAGCGCCACGATGTACCCGTTACGCTTGCGGAGATGCTCAAAGGCGAATTGCCTTCATCCCAGCCTCCTAGCCTGGTCAATGACGACTTCCGGCAGGAGGTGGTGCAGGATTATGGCAATGATTCTCTCTTCGCCGAGATAATCGCCAATCCTGACGACCATCCTCGGTTCAGGCATGAGCCTGGTGGACTCATCACGACAGAGAACCGTCAAGGGGTGGCAGTGGTATGCCTCCCCCGTACGCAAACCATTGTTACGCGGGTCTTGGACCAGGCCCATGCCCTGGTGGGGCACTTTGGTGCCGCCCGGACGTTGGGCTACATCCGGAGATGGTATTGGTGGCCATGTATGGCCCAAGAAGTGACTAAGTTTTGCGCGTCATGCGCAGCATGTCAGAGGGCAAAGTTGCCCCCTGGATCCCTACCCAGGAAGCTACACCAGCTACCCGTGCCGGTGAAACCTTGGGATTCGATTAGAATGGACTTCGTAGGTCCTTTTCCTGAGTCCAGAGGGTTCGATTACCTCTGGGTGGTCATATGCCGCATGACGAGCATGGTGCACCTCATACCGGTGCGAACTACATTGATGGCTAAGGAGCTGTCTTGGATCTACCTGAGGGAGATCGTTAGGCTGCATGGGCTGCCTAGCACCATTGTGAGCGACCATGACTCGAAGTTCACATCTCAATGGTGGAGAGAACTCCACAAACTGCTAGGAGCATGACTCCTCATGTTGACGTCCTTCCATCCTCAAACGGATGGGCAGACAGAGCGGGCTAACCACAGTATAGGTCAGATTCTGAGGGCAGTTGTTCGCCCTGACCAACGGGACTGGGTGGACTGGTGTCCACTCACTGAGTTTGCGATTAACGCGAGTATCTCAGATACCACAGGGTATGCGCCCTTTGAACTCAACGGAGAGTACTTGCCCTCCATGCTGCATGAAGTTTGTGCTGATATGGTGGCTCACCGCGGAGTTGTCGAGTTCGCCAGGCAGGCCCTGGAGAACATTGCGGCGGCGCATGATGCCATCATAGAGGCGCGAGTCTTCCAGGCGAAAAACGCCAATCACCGTAGGCAAGCAGACCCGCCAATAGCAGTAGGAGCGTTGGTCTACCTATCAACACGTAGCTCCCAAAGGGATGGGCGAGTAAACTCTGCCCGAAATGGGTAGGCCCATACCGCATCCTAGACACAGAGCCAAGTACCTCCAACTACGTGCTGGAGTTGCCTCAGGCATTACAGGAACGACGCATCGTTCCTAAGTTTCATGTGTCGCTGTTGCGACCATACAGCGCGTCTGACGATGTGCTGTTCCCTAACAGGGCAACCCCGGGCCCCTATGATTTTGGGGCTCGAGACAATGACAAATGGTTCGTCAAGTACATAATTGGGCACCGGTGGACTGAGCATAACACGCTCGAGTTTGAAGTACGTTGGTCCCTGGGGGACACAACATGGGAGCCACACTCCCATTGCTCCAAGTTAGCGGCACTTGACCGTTATTTGGAGTTGAGGGGCGTTAAGCGCCCACATCAATTAAGTAAGCATGCTGGCGCTTAATTTGATCGGCAGTGCCAATCACGGCTTGGCTGAGTTGGTCAGCAGCTGTGGCTGAAACATGTCTTAAAAGGCGAAATTTCTTTTTCGCTTTTTTCCCCAACCATGGACAACATGCCCGTGGACCTGAGTGAACAGCAGCAGCAGCAGTTTGAGAGTACGCCGTCGGTCTTACCGTCGGCTGAAGGGGGGGGGGGCAGATGGCTCCCCCGCTCGCCCAAAATGCGCCCCAGTGGGGACAATCGCAACAAGCTGTGGGCTTCCCGGGGGGGGGCAGATGGCTCCCCCGCTCGCCCAAAATGCGCCCCAGTGGGGACAATCGCAACAAGCTGTGGGCTTCCCACAGCAGCAGCAACCACCAGCGGCGGGCTACCTGCTGCAGCAGCCGGTGATCAGTGGCTATCCGCCACTTCAAACCATGCAGGGCAACTTCATGCCCCAGAACGCACCTGTGGGCGGCTATCAGCCCCAACAACCAGTACCGGGCGCTTATGCGCCACATCACACCAAGGGCCAATTCCAGCAACAGGCCTACAGGGGGCTAGTCAGCCCCCAAGCAGCGTCGGCATGGAGGCAGCTTGCCCCCGTACCGGCAACAGGGCAACTGGGGACACATCCTTTTCCCCAGTTTACCGCCCCGGCGCACTACCCTGGGATGGGTGGTGTGCCCGTAATGATGCCGTACCCCCCGGCTTGGATGGGGGCTTGGGGTGCAATGCCCCAGTACAGCGACTCGCATGAGTCGCAAGCCAAGGGAGGCCGGTCAATTTCCCTGTCGACCACAGCACCAATTGACAATCTAGAGGGACGCAAAGCATCCCTCGCGCAGGCCACCGCGGCCATTGAGAGTACAGAAACTCTCAATACAGAACGGAGCATCAGTTCATTGGCTGATGCGCCGATGGAGAGCTTGGCCAAGCTGAGAGTACAGAAACTCTCAATACAGAACGGAGCATCAGTTCATTGGCTGATGCGCCGATGGAGAGCTTGGCCAAGCTCTCCTTGCTACAGCGGCTGGAAATGCCGCACCAATCCGAGCCCAGCTCGGAAGAAGAGTCACGTCCTCAACACAACAAAGGAAAAGCACGATTCTTTGGCGTGGGGATAGCTCCCCAATTCTATTGGTTGCCAATGACCAATACCATCTTCGTCGGGCAAGAAGCCCGCGCAGCCAGGTCCTTCAAGGACGATAAACAGGGCAATGCCGCAGCGACACCCCACAACAGTAAGGTGTACCAAGTGGCACCTTGCGGGTTTTCCCGCAGTCCTCAAGAAGTCTGCAGACTTCATGCACTGGTTAACAACCAGTTTACGCCGCTTTGTCAGCGTCAGTTGGGCTACCTCTTGCTCAATGAATTCAAGCAGGTGGCGCTCAACTGCCACTCTACAGCCCAAGACAGAGCTATGTCTCATTTACTCGACGAGGTCGAGTATAGGACTATCGCGGTACCCTTTGTGAGTCCAGAGGAGCGGGAGAACGTCCCGCGAATGATTGTGCTGTCGTGGCTCTATCGCCGCAAGGAGGGAGGGAAAATTGCCTTCGTCGGCCTTATCCCTCCTGATCCAAAGCAACCATTTGCTTTGGACTACCTGGGCTCATACGCCCTCCTCTATGGACGTCCGGGAACGTCCAACATATGGACTGGTCTGGCCATGGACCGAGCCATGCGCATTCATTGGCGCAGCCTCTTTGGGTTTGCACTTGTACGCGCCCTCAGCGCCAGCCGCCCCTCCAAGGCCACGGTACACAAGTACCTGGCCTACGTCTTTGCCAGGCCAGGCCTCTACAAAGAGGCCGTGGCTGAGTACGAGGCGGCCATGGAGCAAGTCTTTGAGCCCCTCCACGCCGACGACCCTACCTTTGAGGTTCGGGCTGTAGACATCCCGGAAGCGTCAGCTTCTGTGTTCACTACTTCAGACGCGTTACATGTCCTTCTTCACAATCAAATTCCGGTCAGCTGGGCTGACCACGCATATACTTATGGGGTCACCTACTTGGCCCATCTATTCTTCAGCGACAGCCGGCTCTACAACGAGGCGGCTGCTATCAACGACGAGAGGCTACAACGCCTCGACCACTACGGTACACCCCAGTCCATCCCTCAGTGGGATGGGTGGCGCGAGGCCACCATTGGCAATCGCCAACACCTGATGCTCCAGCAGCAGGACAGTCGTCGTGCATACGACGACGCGCTCGCCAAGGGGATGTACCTCTTCATTGGGCAAGACATTCATGCCCGCGAAATCTGGACGCGCCAGTACCCGTCCGACACTGGGGATCTGCCTGATCCCCAACCACCTGTTCCGGGGTTGGCCATCAACCCCAATCTCACACTGTCCCCCCTCCGAGACTATGACGATTCCCTGCCAGTAGCAGGGCCTTCGGGTACTTCCTACACACCCGCACCCGAGGATGAACTCCTCGACTACGACATGGACGATGCGACTGCCGATCCATTCCGGGAGCCTGGGGACTCTCCCATTGCCCCCGTCCCTGACTTACCGACGGCATGACCATTGTATTATCTCAAGACCGTAGCTCGGTCTGATTGGGGGGTGTGTAGCGTAGTCCGCTATGTGGCGTTGGCCACATAGCTTTACTTACTTTACAGTAGACACCATTATATTATATTTATTATAATATAATATTAATTTACATTACTATATAATTAGTTTACTAGCTGCTTACAAAGCAGCTTATTTTTGTTTTTATTATAATATAATATTAATTTACATTACTATATAATTAGTTTACTAGCTGCTTACAAAGCAGCTTATTTTTGTTTTGTACTTCATAGTCAATAGACTGGACTGGTCTGATTCTGTGCAGTGTGAACACTAAGCTCACAATTCCTGTAACTTCGTTACAGTAAAGCATCTACAGTTAATGGCTACTAGGAGCCATGATGTACCTTGTGCAGATTCGATGGAATATATCAAACTATTTGTGTGCATCTTCAAACTCAAAGTGGTGGAATACCTCAAGCACAAAGTGGTGCAAGGGTCAGCTGTCTCAACAGCCACTCCAGCCAACTCAGTGGAATGTGAAATGAGTGTGTGTCAATAAGCGCCATTAATTGCGGATACAATGGAATTGCTGAATGCGCCTTGTCAGGCCAATGAGTCTCAGCAAGACTACGTTAGGCATCACAATGCTGCAAACTGTCAATGCATTGTCAGCAGAGTGCTTCAACAGGCATTATCTGAAGTAGAGACTGTGACAACAACTCCAGCAGAGCCAGATGGAGTCAGGTTCAAATTCCCTGCTGGGATAAGTCTCCACAAATCTGACGGTAAGCACATTGATGACGCCCAAAGTTTGGTCAGTAACAAATATAACTATAGTGTTACCGTACCAATAGCTTACGTTGGGCGCGCTATAAGTAATGTGAGGAGTCCTGGGCAGGTCCCAGAGAATGCGCCTATGAAAATGAGGAAAAGTCAGTAAAGGGGTCGGCAAGCGTAATGCGCTAAGGTAAAGTGCCTATGAAGAGAGCAGTAAGTGAACATGGCAACGTGAGTAGCAAGAGCACGGTAAGCTTAGCGAAGTCTAAGCGTCATAAGTGCCTGCCGTAGCTGCAAGGCGCGAATAGGTCGAAGGCTAGCGATAGTCTGCAACTGCCGACGAGTGCGACGTTGCCGACCGTAAATGAGGTCTTGAGCGTAAGGGAGACTGAAGTAAGGGGAGCAAGAAACTCTGGTCTATTGTTCAATTTACAAGTCGGTAAGTACTTTTATACTACAATGAGTTCACCGTCGCCAGTGGCCAATGACGCCAAAGTGCAGTAAACTAGAAAATTTTATAGGGGTAGCTCCAACAGTTTCAGATCCCTACCGTCCATTCAAGAACCTTAGCGACGCCAGGCAGCAGATTGCAAAACTAAACCATCAGTCCATCACCCTTCTGTCTGTCCAAATGCTTAGCGATGTCAGGCACCAAATCGAGGCGCTAAGTGATGTCAGACGCCAAGGTCAAATACCAAGCTGTCCGTCAGTTTTTGATAGATCATCAGGCTTCTCCCTAAGCGCTGTCGTCAGTGACTGATGCCATCTGTCAGTTGTCATTCTGTCTGCCATCGGCGCTATTATTGATTGGATCTGCTTCTTGCTGTGCGCAGCCATCAAATATTGCCAAAATTGGTTAGTTAGCGTGCGCTAAGATATCCCGGACCTGTGCCGTGTTGCCGTAGCCTGCCGTTGATGCGCTGATTCTGTATGGGGTCCTATCAACATACATGCATATGCTAGAGGGCATAGGTTCTCTCAGCTGGAGGATTGGGCCATGGATGTTTGTTACCATCTGGCAGCATGTTGCTATGGTGGAAATGATATGGACCAAGAAAGGATATTTGTATTGCACAAATTTATGGAAGGAGAGGCTTGGAATTGGTTCTGCTGCCATGTCCTTCATATTAATTGTGACAAATCACATTGGATGTTTAAAGAGGTCCTGATAGAACTGTATAACCGCTTTGTCAATGCTGCAACAATGCAGGAAGCTCAGAATGTCTTTAGAAAGGCAGTGTATGATGCTGAGACTGGCATCCAGACATTTTATGATGACCTGGTGGGTCATGCACAGAATATGGCCGTCTATCTAGATGAATACACAATTTGCAAAACATTCCTGGACAGAATACCTGCAGATATGAGGAGAGCATTGATACATGATGACAATTTATCTCTGGAGGTCAATACTGTGACCAAATTCTTGGCGTATGCCATTTGTTATAAGCAGTTGACATGGACTGCAAATTATTATGAACAGCGTAGCTCATGCCAAGAACCTGTGAACTGTCAGGCAGTGAAGGTGGGAACCTTCCTGGCCAAATGGTCAGAGATGGAGAACAATCACAATTCATGATTTGTCATCCGCAAGACAATTTCTGGAGGCCAATGGCCTCGATTCAAGCCTGCTGGATATGTGCCAGTAAAAGATAGTTGACCCTTTTCAGGTCAAAACCAAGTAGCAGCTAGAGGCGGTGTAGCGTCTGCAACGCGCTTGGTGAGCAAACCCACTGGGGTTTCTGGAGCGGCTCAGAGAAGGCCTGCTGGGGACCTCTCAGCATGCTACAACTGTGGTAGGGCCAGGCATTTTGCTAAGGAATGTCCTGCCCCACCCAAGGCACACATCCAAGCAGCCCATATGGCTGCAGCCCCCAGTGACGTTGTCAGTGATGACAAGGAAGAGGAGGTCGCCATGGAGGCTGAAGGCTCAGAAGTGAGAGCATCCAGATAGATGGTGACAAATATGTTGCAGTGGACGTATACAACAGTGACTACTACACTCGTGACAATGAGGACAAGCACTTGTTTGCACTAACTGAGTGCCATGGAGATCAACATGTCCAAATAAGACATGTCACACTGCAGAAGGCAACTAATAAGTTGCAGCAGCCATGATATACTTCCAAAGAAAAGGAGTGCTTGGTTACCTACATAGATGTCAACAGACATCCAGCATGGATGTTGTGGGACTCAGGGAGTACCACCATAGGCATTATGCTCTAGCTTGCTCACATCAATGCAATTCGTCTTTATGAGCTGAAGGAGTAGACTGTAGGAAGTCATGCCATGGTGCAGTTTAGTGCTAAAATGAAGATAAAGACATCAGGGACGTTGACCAAGGAGTACGTGGTCCACACATAGCAAATTTTGATTGCTATGATATGATAATTGGTATGCCGTTTATTTATAAGAACAAGGTGTTCTTGGACTTTGTGAACAACATGGTCATTGTGAATGGTGTGCCTTTGAAGGCAGAGAAAGTCGTGTTGAACAACATGGATGGTCGTCTGAGGCGTTATCATGCAACTGAAAAGCAGTGTGATGAACGCAACTGACTAGATGGTCGCAAGAAAGTGACTATACAGGAGGCAGAAGACAAGCACATCCCACCCTGGCTATTCTGATGACTGAGGAAGAGTTTCAAGGAACTCTGAAGATGAGGAAGCACCTGGATGCAGATGGGTGTATGAAGAGAAAGCCTAATCAGGCTACACAGCATAAGAATGGGCATGGTAAACACGTGGTGGAGTCGCTGGAATGCCAGCTGACTAGCTCTCAAGTGAGGATGGAGAATCTCATCAAGGACAAGGTGTATAGTACAATGGAAACTGTGGAAAGCACGAGGTTGCTAATGGATCAACCAGTGCCTTGGCCAGAAGTGCAATGGGCATATGATCTATGAATACCATGAGAGTGGAATGAATTGGTAGTGTCAATGGTGACGCATACTATGGAAAGAGTGCAGTCAATCCAGATGGAAGAAGTATACTGTTATGCATGGGAGAACGAGATTTTCAAAATGTCAGATATTGTATTTGATGGAGTACTGCTGAAGGCAAGAAGCGTGCAATCATTGTCAAATATGACAAGATTGGCAAGGAGGCAACCAGTCGTAAGGTTGAATTAGGGAATCTCATAGAAGAGCACATATGTGCCTTACAGGAGCAATTTGAACCAAAGGTTTAGCTGCGTATAGCACACATATCAAAAGGGAAAAGTAAGGCTATGAGCCTTACAGAGGAAGATATTCCTCAATTGCGCCAGCAATGGCAACATGAGTTTGCTGATATTGTCAACAGGACAAAGAAAGAACTTTCTCCATGGTGGGAGGTTAATCATGAGATTAATCTCATCGACAATAATAAGCAGTACAAGTACCATTTGCCTTGCTGTCTGCAAGCACTACAGGATCAGCTTCATAAAAAGACAAACAGATACATAAATGCAAAGTGGTGGGAACCACAACCCACAGTGCAAGCTGCACCTTTACTTTGTATTCCCAAAAAGGATGGGACATTACGAACTGCATTGGATGCGTGACAGCACAATGATAATATAGTCAAGAATGTAACACCTCTTCCAGATTAGGAAGTCATATGTGAAGATGTTGCTATAGCGAAATATAGGTTGAAAATCAACCTAACAAATACATACAAACAGGTTCACATATGCGAAGAAGATATACCAAAGATGCTGTTTTCATCCTTGATGGGAACATTTGTGAGCAATATTATGCAGATTGGTGACTGTAATGCACCAGTGACATTCCAGAGGTTAATGACTTCAATCTTCCGAGATATAATTGGGAAGTTTATGCATGTCTATTTAGATGATATATTTATCTTTTCAGATTTTATTGAGGAGCATGAGCAGCATCTACAAGTCGTGTTTGAATGACTATGTAAGGCCAGCCTCTACCTCAAATGGAAGAAGTGCGAGTTGTATGCACCTAGGATAGACTGTCTTGGTCATGTCATTGACGAGAAGGGTATTCATCCAGATACAGATAAACTCGATCAAATTTGAGAGTGGCGTACTCTACACACATATAATGATATCCAGCAATTTGTTGGATTAGTGAACTATATTGGTAACGTTTTGCCTGATATCATGGCATATACTGGGCTACTGATGGCCATGATCTAGAATGGGTCCTCTTTTCACTGGAGACCACTGAATCAGCAGTGCTTTGAGATGATTAAGTGCATTTGCATGAAAATGCCAGTGATCCAGCCAATTGATCCACACATGGACGAGCCTATTTGGCTTATATGCAATGCATCGAAAACCAGGGTTGGAGCCATGTTTGGCCAAGGTAAAACATGGCAAACATGCCAACCAGTAGGATTTATGTCCCATAAGTTCACTGCTGCACAGCAGAACTATGCTGTACATGAGTTAGAAACACTCGCTATTCTGGAAGCCCTCCTAAAGTGGGAGGATAAGCTGATGGAATATAAGATCCATATCATCACGGATCTCAAGGCACTCAAGTTTTTCAAGACCCAAGTGCACTTATCACCATGACAACGTCGCTAGATCAACTACATGTTATGATATCAGTTCGACAACACCTATGTAAAAGGTGAATTAAACAAGGTGGCAGACTGCTTGTCTCGATATTTTGAGAGTGATACTCAAGATGACATCCATGATGTGCATGACTATGTTCAGGTGGACAAACGCATCAACCCGAAGGGCAAAGACTTGCCCCTACATAGGTTCTATGAAATTAAGGAACATACAGTTGAGCTACATGCCATGCAAGCACAGGAATCATGTTGCAGCAAGCAACTGCAAGAATAGCAAGAAGCTCACAATATTGAGGCTCAGATGCTGGTGGATCATGAGGTCCCTCAGCCAGGTGAAGAAATGAGGCAAGAGGTGCCTCTTAGCGGTGCAAAGATGGCTTTCCAACAGACACTGGAGTTGCATGACCGTCATCCCATGCCAATCAACCTAGGCAATGTGCAATTTTGCACACATATCCAGCAAGGATACAAGGATGACAATCTCTTCTTAGAGATTCTGAACAATATCCACATACATCTGCACTTCAAGGTGGAGCAGCAGCTTGTCTATCTTACCAGACCTACTGGGTCCAAAGTCATCTGCATTCTCCAGAAGAGGTCATTGATCATGACTATCCTGAACTAGGCCCACAGAATAGTAGGCCACTTTGGAACTCAGAAAACATTGGACTATGTGCGATGCTGGTACTGGTGGCCACAAATGGCCAAGAAAATGAGTCAATTCTGCTTGACATGTGAGCTATATCAACAGTTGAAAGTATCGACATTGAAACTGCCAGGGAAGCTTCACTCACTTCTGATTCTGGTCAAACCCTGGGACTCTATCAGGATAGACTTTATAGGTCTGTTCCCAGAGTCGAAGGGTTTTGACTACCTCTGGATAGTAATCTGCAGAATGACCAGTATGGTCCATCTCATCCTGTTGAGGACAACCATGACAGCCTCGGACTTGTCTTGGATCTATCTCAAGAAGATAGTACACCTTCATAGATTGCCAAGTTCGATTGTAAGCAATCGGGATGCTAAGTTTACTTCCAAATGGTGGAAGGAGCTGCACAAGCTGCTTGGGGCAAAGTTGCTCATGTCAATGTCGTTTCATCTGCAAATGGATGGCCAGACAGAATGGGCAAATAGAAATATTGCACAAATACTGCGAGCATTTGTCCGTCCTAATCAGAAAAACTGGATGGATAGATGTCCACTCATCAAATTTGTGATAAACACGAGCATATCTGAAACCATGGGGTATTCACCCTTTGAACTCAATAATGGCTATATGCCATCCATGTTCATGAACTTTGCACCAACAAAGCTATTCATATTGAA
This sequence comes from Macrolepiota albuminosa, assembly GCA_027475525.1. NCBI lineage: Eukaryota > Fungi > Basidiomycota > Agaricomycetes > Agaricales > Agaricaceae > Macrolepiota > Macrolepiota albuminosa. Next base: position 577,077 of record JAMWFC010000067.1, on the reverse strand, counting down.
GTGAAGCAGTTTGCGCATATTGTGCTAAGAAACTTAGTGGATGCCCATGATGCAATTATAGAATTGTGCGTATAGCAGACAAAACATGCAAATAATCGCAGGCGTGATGTTCCAGACATTGAGAAAGGGAACCTAGTGTACCTTTTAACAAAGAACTTGAACTTGTTAAAAGGCAGAGCGAGTAAGCTATGTCCAAAGTGGATTGGACCATATAGGGTCCTCAAGGCTGAGCTGAGCATGTCTAACTACGTGTTGAAACTACTCCATGCATTGCAGGCATGCAGGATAGTGCCTAAGTTCCATGTACTGCTGCTGCAACCGTACTTAGCCAATAGTGATGCACTCTTTCCTAATTGTGCAACCCTGGAGCTGCATGACTTTGGAACTGGTGATGACCAGGAATGGTTTGTAGATGACCTCATAGGTCATAGGTAGATAGGGGGAAACCTCAAATTCAAGGTAAGGTGGAGCTTAGGTGATACTATCTGGGAATCGCTAGTGAACTGCAAAGATCTTGCAGCAATGGACAGGTATCTAGAGCTGCAGGACATGAAATGCCCTCAACAGCTAGCAAAATGCACATAACGTGCATGTGGTGGTGAAATGTAGACAAAGTCTACTTTGATGGCCAGTAACTAACCGGGTGGCTACTAATTGTGGCTGTTTATAGAACTATGATTGCTGGTGAAAAACCAGGTGGCAGGTAATTGTGGTTGTTTACACCACTGGTAGAGTTAGGAGATTTTTTTTTTCTTCTTTTCTCCTCCTAAGTCCTAATACACATTGCTAACGTGTTGTTTGCAATGGCCTATTGGGGGCTGCAAAAGAGTGATCAGAGCCTGCAAGGCTCTAGTGGCGAGGGGAGACTCCCAAATATACAAATGCAACATTATCCTTCCAACTACCAGAGGCAGCTGCCATATCTGGCAGTGGGCCAATACTATCCAGCGGGCATGGCCTATCCAGGCCATGAAAAACTGCTTCTGTATCAGACTCCCCTCTACTCACAAGAGATAGAGGTCGATGATGAGGGGTGCTATGAGTGCCTAGAGGACAGTACATGCTCAGAGCACTACTATCAGGTACCACCAGCATGCTCGCATACGTTGATTCCAATGTATGTGGGTGCAGTGACAGGACTGCCATCTGTACCATGGGCACATCAGCCCACGATAGAGCCATATATAGAATGTGCACCATAAGTGCAGGACTCAGCAGTGTCAGACACACTCCTCAGCCATTTGGAAGCAGCAGGACAGCCAGTTCCTGCAACTGCGTCCTTTTTGCAGGACAGTTTGGCTGTCGTCATAATGGAGGGGTTGCTTGACCAGATCGAGCTGATGAAAAGGCAGTGTGTATCAGTGCTGGAACAGATTGATCGCATGGCTAAGCGCAAAGTTTTGTCTATTGAGGAACTACCCGCTGAGATCAAGAGGGCTAGACATCAGCCTGTCTGACTAGTTGAGCCTCCACGGGCTAGGATGATATCAGCAGCGCAACCAGCATGCCTGGAGCAGCCTGCTCAGCCCATTGCTTTGTCATTGCAGCTACCTGCTGTGGCCCCTCAGGCCCAGTCAGAGTTACTGGCTGTTGTCAGTGAGCCTCTGGCCAACCTGTCCCTGGGTCAGCAGGAGTTCACATTGTCTCAGGCCCCACCTATGGGGTCCAAACCTGTTACCACAGTGTCCTGGGCACCAATTTATAGTACATCCTGTGCTGAGTCAGGAGGGAAAACTCTGGCACAAAATCTGCCTGCCCTTCTGGTGGCTCAGCCACAAACTACTTCGTCTGTCCCAGCAAAGTCAGGGCCATTTTATCAGCATTGCGGCCACAAGCTGCCTCTCGATGCCTCTAAATTGGAGGTTATAGCCTTCCCTGCTGGCATTTCCACACAAGCGGAAGAAGTCCAGATGTTGTTTATGCTGCCGATGTTTGTACCGGCCCTGCCAGAACATTACCCCATGGTCGTCTTGACCCCAGACCCCCACACACCGGAACAATATGATGGTCTGGTGGCAACCTTGAGAAGAAAAACTATGCCTGGAAAAGGCAAAGCATCAGTTGCATCCTTGTCTGATGAGAGCAATTATGGAGAGTTGAGCTTGGAGCAGGAGAAGGACAAAAAGGAGGGGGAATCAGCAGTGGACCGATTCCAATGAGTATTGTGCAATAAGCACATTGCAAAGAAGAAGGCAAACTATGCCAAGGAGTTGCAGGCCCTGAAATATAGGGCTGAGGATGATTTCTCAGAGAGAATCCCCAATAGCTTGGGGGTAAAAGTGTGGGGGCTGCTTGATATTGAGTGAATGAATTTGTGCTTCAGAGGAGCACTCAGCCATTGCACATACTATTTGTATGCCACAAATACAGTGCTGATGGGAGCTGACGCCAATAGAGTGGCGTTGTATAGGTATGCCTCTGGCCAGTGTGCCCACATCTTGGGCATGATTGTGTACAAGCACATCCCATGCGGTCTTCCCCACACTCTGTTAGAGCTGGACCAGCTCTATAAATACTACATAAACATTCACATTTCATGTCGCAAGAGAATTGTTGCATATATGTTGATCATGGAGCTCCAGATGTTTGCACAGTGAACAGTTGAGGCTCTGCATGATCGAACCATGCAGCTCCTGATGAAAAAGCTTCAATATCAAGACCTCATCAACCCAATGCAGGGTCCTGATAACCTTGCTCTTGTGGAGCAATGACACATTCTAGGACACTTTCTGCACATGAAAGAAGATGGTTCCACAGCACTGTGCATAATGCGCACTCAAGACCCAGCCACGCTGTTTGACTTGGATCAGCTAGCGCAGTACATGCTAATCTTTGGTCGCCCCAGACTGGAGAACACTTATCAGGGCATCACAGTGGACCACGCTTACTGTATGCACTGGCAAACCCTCTTTGAGTTTGCATTGTGTCAAGTTCTCTGCATAAATAGCGCAGCCAAACCTGTGATTATTCAGCGCATAACCCTTGTCATAGCCTGTCTGGGACTGTACTATGAGGCAATTGCCTCATATGACACAATGTTTTCCGAGCAACCATTTGAGCCCCAACATGGGCCAAAGCTTGAGATCCATCAAGTTCACGTGCCTGACAAGCAGGCATGGAACTTTTCTGATGACAACACATTATGTGTCTTGTTACATAACCAGATCCCACTGGACTGGGTGGATCATGCCTATACTTACAGCAATTAAGTTTTCAGTGCTAAGAAGAAAATTACCATTTTGCCTCAGGAACATCATGCATTTTGAACCAAGGTTGGCACAGTAAATCTTTGTTTTTTATGGTTAATGACATTGCTAACTCCAATTTTAGTATCATCAATATTGGTCAGAGAATGATTAAGAGAGCTGCTGTTTCCTACTGCCTCTTTTTTTTGTTACCAATGTGATGTGTTAAGATGTAGTTGTGTCTTTGATGGTATTCATACTTGTGAGCAAGGTAAGGACACCAGTATGCAGAAGAACTACAAGCATGTTACATTAGTTTGCAATGCCAGAGACTTTGTATGGCAACAATGTGAACTGGTGGCCGCCCACCAACCTATTGTTATTAGTGAAGCCAGCTTAGTGCTCTCTACTACTCAGGATAGTACTACCATCACAGCTTTCTTTATCTATTCTCCTCACCATCCTGCTTTACTGAAATGTAAGTAATAAGCGCTATGAGTTATTGTCTGCTATTCCTGTTGTTTTGTCCACTGCTGAGCCATCCTCTAATAAAAGGGAGGATACTGAGAGAGATGCTAAAGGAGAGAATGACGATGAAGTTTCTCCTGAGCCCATTATCTCCAATGTTGATGAACTCTTGGTGGTGCATGCCGTTCTTCTTCAAGTTACTCCCCCACTTGCTGCTAACCCTTGTTAGCATGATCCCAGTGCAGAACCCTGAGTCACTAATTTTTAGGTGTCTTATATTCTTGTTGATCCAGATACTAGGACCCCTACTTCTCCTGCCTTTCCCATTGTCATGGAAATTCCTCCTGTTAAAAATGTTTGTAAGAGTGACCTCTAGAGGCTGTGGCTCAGTCACACAGCTGGCAGAGGGAGATCCAAAGTGTATTAGAGTATGTACTGACAATATCATAATAACTACTCACCTGGCAGAGGGAGATCCAAAGAGAACAAGTCTAGGGATTCCCTATGCCAGGTTGGATGCTTCTGAGGCTTCTGAAGCATGGGAAACAACTGTACAGTACAACAAAACCTTAAAAACTCAAAAATTGACTAACCAAACAACTGTGCAAACAAGGCAGGAAAACTCCGGACTTTAGAAGTCAGAAAGGCAAACTCTGGCTTATATAAGCAGTCTGGAAGCGGTGCTGAGTGGGCCCACACTTGTCTGAATGGTGGCTAAAGAACCAGAGCATCTCAAGGGCTGAGAGTAGTACTAACAGATAGTGTTGAAAGAATAGAAACAGTAAAATGAAATAATGTCAGAAGAAATAAGAGAATGAATGAAGAGAGAGTGAAGAGATAAGGAGTGAGAAAAGGAAGAAATGAGGAGTCCCCTGACATCACTCCCCCTCTAGAGTGTGGCATCTCAATGTGCTGGATAGAAGTAGTTCTGGATGGCCTGGTCTACCTTGGAAAGAGAATAGAGGCCTCTGATTGCCCAGGGAGCATTGGGATGCTGTTGATAGAATTCCTGGACCAAGGCAGGGGCATGGACATTCTCTTGTGGCTCCCAGGAGATGTTCTTGATTCCACAGGATATACTAAAACCCAACATCTGGACCTGTCAGGAACTAGTACAATGAGTAGCCCTGACATTAGCGCTCACAGTGTCTGTTGAGGATTTTCTGACCATACTCTGAAACAGCCTGGCCAATCAGAACTATATTAAGAGTGAGCAGACGTATATAATTCTAAGTCAATTTAGAGTCACCATTGGTTGCCATGAGTCATAATGCCATTGGTTGCCATCATCCATGTGCAATGGGTCACTGTTGACAGGTCACTGTTAGAGGAAACCACAAGGAGAGGCGCTAGAAGGTAGCACCGCAGATGGACTTATCTTGAAAAACACAGTAGCGCATAATATATAAGATAGCTACTTCACATGTACATAACAACAAATCGTAACCTTTTGAGCACCCAGTTACACTTAGCATTCAAATTGTGCTAGCTTTATTTGACTTTGTCACTAAGTTGGGTGCTAGCCTCATCTATCTTGTCTTTGTTGTTTATAGTGCCACCTACGGGCACATTATGCTGTGCTACTCATCTTTTTCTCTTTATCTTTGCTTAAGCTACAGCGCTTACCATTTGCTAGGTAGCACCCAAGGCACTATCATCTAGCGCATTGTTCTATGACATCTGCTTGAGCACACTGGGACCCTGTCAGGACTCCTCACAACTACATATGCCAGGTGCTGGAGATGGCATTGTACTGCATATATATCCAGTGCACCCAACCACAGTTGGCATCATCACTGTGCTGCCATGGCCTGCCATTGATGCACTGATCCTGTATAGGGTTCTATCAGCCCTTCTCCATCTATGTCTAGATACTGGAGGAAAAAGTTCTGAAAAGTTGTATCCACTGCCTTTTGCCATTTCTTTGCTAGCTATCTTTGTATGATTTCATTCACAATTAAGGCCCACACAGGTTTAGTTAGACCTAGGTTTAGATAACACTTTACTTTTATCAGCTCAATTGTCTTATTATAGAGCGTTAGATCCAGTATTTTCTTTTTTTCTTTCTTGTGTAGGAGACACAATGTATCTAGGCCAATTGTTGGGTAGCTGCCTTCTCCTCATACAAAATTACAGATTATTTTAATCAGTTTTATCTCTACCTGTTTAGGCATTCCCTGCACAGTCATTCTATACTGTGTCTTGCCACCTACTACCATACTAATTATGAGTCTTTTTCCTTTTATTGTGGGTCTACTTCTATTCCATCTTTCAAGGTTATTTGCAATTGCCTCAATTGTGGAGGATCATATACTGTTCTTCTTTATTCTGTTTCCTATAAAGGCTCCCAAAAGCCTCATGGCCTTGCCATCCTGTGCTATGTGTATTTCATTCAGAATTTTTGATCCATGCTGCACTGATCTTCTTGTAGAAATTAGCATTCTGTGGAACTCTGGTGACCCTACAGGGATGATTACTGTTTTTGAAATATTGAACTTAGCCTCCAAAGCACCACACCATTTGCTTAGTATCTTCTTTAGGTCTTTGAATCTGTCTTTTTCTGACATATAAACTGTTGTGTCATTAACAAAGAGGGTTGCTATCAGTCTTTTGAGCTGGTTCCAGAGTTTGAAGCCTGAAAACTTTGAGCTTCTCAGCATTTGGGCTAGGGACTCAATTGCAATATTGAAAAGTCGGCAGGACATCAGATCACCCTGACATGCCCCTCTGATCACCTTAAAGGGCTTACTTAATTCTCTATTCAGCATCACCCTTATATTAGTGTTTTTATACAGCTCTCACTATCCAGATAAGAGTTTCTGGAAAATCAAACTTATGTAGCAAAGCCTATATGAAAGGGTGTAAAATTCTATCATACACTTTCTCCTGATCTAGACAGACTATCATACTATTAGCTGCTTGTTCTTTACATTTTCTAATCATGAGGTGTGCTAGTTCAGTTTGGTCTTCTATGCACTTCCCTTTTAATAAGCCTGCCTGGTCCTCATATATTATTTTATTTGCTACCTTGCCTATTCATGTTGAAATAAGCTTTGTCAGGACCTTAAAGTCCATGTTCAGAACTGTTAATAGCCTATAGTTTCCTATTTTTGTCTAATCTCCTTTTTTATAAATTGAGCACATCCACTCCTCAGTAAAATTGGTGCATAAGGCTACACTGTTCTTCATGATGTCATTGAACACTAATGTTAGCATATGGGCCAGGTCAAAACCTGGCTCTTCATTTTTTATCCTTTGCTCAATCTGCTTTGCAGTGTCTTCTACATTTTCTGTGGAATACTATCTAGACTTGCCACTTTACTATTTAGTAGCTGGCTCACAGCATTCTCCACTTTGCTTTTTTGTATCTCCTCCGCTAATCTGGTTACTCTGTTCTTGTGTAACTTTTTTTTTCACTGTGGAGAGAACTTTCTTTATTTTTGCTTGGTGGTCACCATCATCTTATGGCACATCCTCTTCCTGGAGTTTTATATGGTAGGCCCTTGCCATTTTTGCTATCTTGACCAAACTGCACTCAAGCACAGGTTCTTTTCTGAATGCCCTTTTCAGTGCAGCTATTGTATCTTGTAGCTTTGCATCTTTGTTCATATTTATCCATGGCTTAGTGAGCATCTTGCCATATATAAAGAAACTCAATGCTACTGTGTTCTTTGCTTTAGCGAAATGTTACTTCTCAAGTTGTTTTATTCTGTCATCTAGGAAGGCTGCTTCCATACATCTCTCTTCTTTGCTAAGCTCTCTGTTGTTTATCAATTTATCTTTGTTCTTTGCCAGGGCTTCCAGTTCCTTCTTTATTTTGGCTGTCTTTATCTTAAAGTACTTTCTGATCTTGAACAGAATTTTGTCTTTGAAGGCCTTGTGGATTAGCTGCAGGTTAAGTGTTTCTGACATCTCATCACCCAGCTCTTTTATTTGTTCCAGGTACTTGCTGCCTGTTTCTTCCAGAATGTCAATTAGTTTATCATGCTCTATTAGGCTGATTGAGATAGCATATCTGCTCTTCCCCAATGCCAGCTATATCAGATTTAGCATGTTTATAGAGACAATTAGATGGTCTGTATTCAAACCTGTGCATTCTAATTTCCAGTTGTGCATATAGTTTCATAGTGTTTCAGCTATGTAAATCCTATCTATCCTTGATTGGCAGAGTCTGCCTGCCATATAAAAAGAGAAGTCTATCTTTATCAGATTATCTCTTCTCTAGCTATTTGCTATACCTAGATGTCTTTGAGATCTAGAAGAGTGCTGACAGCCTGCTGATTGTCTTCATATGCTGGCATCTTCTACTAGATTTGTATTTCTTTACTAGTCTCAACCACTATTTATCAGATATTCAGCATCCACTATATATTGACTTTGAGGACTCAGCAGGCTCAGAACTCATAATGCTAGCATAACAATAGAGAGATGACTCTAATCCAATCCTGATTAATTTTAAAAAAGCTTAGCCTTAGGCACTGCTATTTGTCAAGGCACCTCAATCAGAAGAATAAAGAATCAATGACAATAGGACTGAATATACTGAAGCTCAACATTTTAACTTATCAGAAAGTAATACAATGTTTAGCACCAATATTAGCGCTTATAGCATCTGTTGAGGATTTTTCAATCATACTTTGAAGTAGCCTGGCCAATCAGATTTATATTAAAAAATAAGCAGACTCATATAATTCTAAGTTAGTTTAAAGGTGTCTTGGCCAATGAGCTATTATACTATTGGTTGCCATTGACAAGTTGCTGTTAGCTGTAACTATGAGGCAAGATGCTACTTGATAATGTTGCAAATAGACTCATTTTAAAAATACAATAGTGCATAGTATATAAAATAGCTACTTTACATATAAATAACAATGAATCATAATTTATTAAACATTTAGTTACTCTTAGCATTTTAGTTTGATCTGACTTTGTTACTAAGTTAAGCGCTAGCATTGTCTTTATCATCTTTGTCATTTGTGGTGCCATTTATAGGTATATTTTATTGTGCTATTCTTTCTCTTTACAATATCTTTGCCTAAGCTACAGCACTTACAGTTTGCTAGATAGCATCAAAGGCACTATTATCTAGTGCATTATCCTATCACATTTGCTTAAGCATACCAGGACTCTGTCAAAACTCCTTACATTCTATGTACGTCAGACACTAGAGACAGCATTGTACTGTATAATGTCTAGCACATTCAATCATGGTTGGCATTATTACTAATGTCTTATTTTTGATGCTTGAGTACTAGACATATAAGAAGCAATAGTATTAACTTTTTTAAAAAGAGTAAATACTTGTTTTTCCTCATCTGAAAATGATTGATAATTACAATCTTTTTCTTATTGATTTGCTACAAAAAGAAGAGTTTCAGAAGAGATTGATGTTAATTTTTCTGCAATAGCTTTAAACCATGAGCTTAACTTATATAAAAATGAGCAGTTCTGTGCTGCATTATATTTAAAGCTATAAATGTAAAAGAATAATGATAACAAAAACATAATCTACTAGATCTATAGGATAATTTATATAAAGTTGCATACTAAATGATATTGGTCAACTAGGATCATCAAAACCACTATATTTATAAGAAAATAAAGTTAGAAACATATTAAAAAATAAAACTGGATTATTATATTTATTAATTTTATTATGTTCGTTATATATTATAAAATCAGATTATTTATTATTAAATTTATTATTATTTGATACAAGAGATTTGATACAAGAGATTGCAAAGCCGATGCAGTCAAAAAAGAACTTTGGATTTTCATACTTTCAGGATCTGAAATCTCCATATATTCTAAAAAAACAGTAGCTTTATTATTTGTGTTAGATTTGCATATTTCTAATGTATAATGGTCTGATAAATCAGCTATCTCTTCTTTGAAAGTTTTTTTAACAAAAAGTTCTGTATTATATAGAAGTCTATTCTTCAGTCCTGAAAGCACAGCATCTTTTAGATATAAATCTATAATTCCATTTAATATTCTAATATAAGGAATTTTTAGCAACATTATTTAACTGAATAAAAAAGTTTTAAATTTTTTATTTGCAAACTTAAAACATATTTTTCATTGCTTTATCTTTATACTGATCTGATTTAATCAATATAACAAATAATAATCCACTGATATAATCAGGAGTTTGAGAAAAACTGAAGCAGTTGAAATAATATTCATGTCATGTATATACAAGTATTACTATAAAAAACTTAATGTTGCTTAAAATATAATAATTAATAAATATAGCACATATTATTTTTTTAACCCATATTAGATCTGCAAATTCTTGTAGTAAATTTCTACAATATAACTTGTTTGCTAAAGAAATTTTTACAATCTGCTTCTTTTGCAATTTAGAATAACAGTCATTGCAAATTTCAGTCAAATTTGAACATAATTTAATATTATAAATATCTAACATCAACCTAGCATAATTTTGAGGCAAATATATAAAATTATTATTAAAATAAATATTAGAAAATTTTAAAACAAATAAATTAAGATTATAAAAATCACTACTGATATCAATTAATATAGAATGAATAATTAACTTATTTTATTAATGAGCATATACAGTACAAATAAGAGGAATAGTCTAATTTGCTTTACAATATTTATATGCAGAATTTATAATATGATTATCAGAAGAAATAGTTGGCCATGAAAAAACAATTTCACTTCGATGTTTTGCATTCATACTGATTGTAACTTGTTTTTAAAGATTTTGCTCATATTTTTTTTATTTACTTTGCTTTTGAACTTTTAAGCAAGTTGTTAAATATATACAAATATATTAGTATTATATTCAATTTCTAATAGCAAATACACTGACTTATAAAAGTTAGAAAGAAATATAGTTCAGGTTGATAAGAAGCAAATAATATATTAATAAATATTTAATATATTGCAAGACATTAATACTTTATATTAAGAACAAAAGCTTTCAATAATAGCTTTTGCTATTTCACTAAATTTTGTAAAAGAAAAGCACTGAGAAGGATGAATACATTTTAAAATAAAATGCAATAATTTTTTTTTTAAAAATATTTGTAAAAGTAACAAGCTCACATTATTTTTTTAGTATTTTCCAACAACTGATGCAATACAGGCTTATTTATTTGATAATTTTTATAGAGGAGAACTCAAGACATTTGACCTTGTAAAAGAACTCTTTTTCTTACTTATATAAGAGAGTCAGGAAATTCCACCATCAATCTTTTTAGCACAATACATGTTTTATTTATTTTTTCTCTAAAAACATAAGAGGCACAGACTAGCTGAATTTTAAATGCAAGTTGACACTCTGCTTTGGGGAAGATGGCCAGAGGGCCTTCCATCTAACTTGCACTCAAACAAGGATTTTGACTTGCTATATCTATCTTTTTTTGACATTTTACAATTTGCAGTCTTCTATTCTTTCCAGTTTCCATATTCATTGGTCTTAGTCGAATCAATAAAAATTACCAGTCTGAAAATTAGACATATCATAGAGGCCACTCACCATGTTAACCAACTAATATTAGTTCTAAAATATAAAACCCTCTTTTTCTCTAAACCATGGGTTATAACAATCTGGAGAGCTTTTCAAAACTTTTTCTCTCAAGACCTTTCAGATAAAATCATGCTAACTATTTTGAAGTAACTTTGTAAACATCTCTCAAGAGTAAGATGCCATGAATAAAAGTGAGTTCTCAAAGAATGGCTAAATCAATGACATGGTACAACTACAAACTCTATTCTTATAATCATTTTACAAAACCTCTTTTTCCTCCTTTGTTCTCTTCTTTGCCACTGATCATATCATTGTCAATTACACAACTCTTTAGTGATCTTAAGATGGGGAAAGAAAATGTATATAAAGAAATAATAATTTATTTTATTAATTTGTACAGTGGCTCAAAAAACTGTCCCAATGAGTGAATATTTTAAAATGGCTATTAATCCATCAGTTTTGATCTCAATTACATAAGATTAGGTTTTTTTGTAGCTCCAATGCCATAGTATTTTACATGATTTAATCAGGATTTTAAGTACTTCCCATCCTTCATGCCAATATCATCTTTTAAAAAGTACGAAACATTGGAACAGTTTTTTGAGCCACTGTATAAGTGTTCTGACTAAATTTCTACTAGAAAGCTGTGGAAAGAAAGCCAATTAATATTGTTTTTGGCTGAAAAAGTCAATAAAGATCTGTTCTGATTGGCTTTCTTTTCATGGCTTTTCAGTGGAAATTTGGTCATATGGCCTAAACTCCTCAACTTAGAAAATACAAGACTTCTTCTCAAAAAGAGCAACCAGAGACCAGCTCCAGGACCAGATGGATAGAAGAAATAATGACTTCAACACCTCTCTGGTTTTGCCTTTGCTAGAGTACAAGTTCTGCTGAATTATATTTTCTCTTCTTCTTATCTTTCGGATTCAATAAAACCTATCTATATAACCACAATATATAAGAAAGGGCCCCCTACTTTGTTGTCAAGTTACAAAGGTATCACATGCAGTAACCTCCTTGCTAACTTATCTTTTGCATGGCTAGTCAATGCTCAAAGCCATGGACAATTCCTTATTATTTGCAAGCTTATGGACAAACCTTTGTTAAATAGATGTTTCAAACCTTCCATGGCTAGAAGATAGCATGGGAGAAGACTATTCTTTATATTTTAAATACAAATCTAACATCTTCAGGTCAATCCTCTGCATTGGTTTCATTGGTGTCAAATGACTCTTCAAGTAACATTACAATTTGGAACCCTGTTAGGATCATAGGAGATCATGTTACCTTCCTTAGATTTCAATAAATTGCCTAGATCTGCAGTTTCTCCATCTAAAAAGCCTCATCTCCTTCTCTTTTGCCTACTCAAGAAAGCCCTTTTCTATAGCTGTGTTAGCCTGGATTCTTTTCCAAAACCATTTTTCAAAAATCCTTATAATGCAGCCAATATTTCCCACCAATATGGAAAAATTGGATTATCTAATTGCACAAAAAAGATTTAGTTATATCTTAGCTTTCCATTCCAATTTCAGTCTTCAATCCTTACTCTACCATCCTTTTTATATGGTTTGGGCCTCCTATCAGTTGCCTTACTAAATTCTGTAGCAGCAATAAATAACATTCAGCATAATCTTACTTATGCCTCTCTTCTTTTTCAATCTATGGCCAACATAACTTTTAATAATTGGGCATGTTTATATAATTCTTGTATACTGCCCACCATTTTTTTCTCATCCTCTCCCTCCTCCACTCAACTCTTCCATAAAATTCCTTACTTGTGGTAATTCAGACTACCTACTTTTTATAAGGTGGTCAATGACTTCATCAGATGCCACTACTGCCTTTCACCACTGGCTTAGAGATATTCTTTCACACTAGCAGTCCCAGATACACATTTCTCATGTCAAAGCCCATACACATGATGTTTTTCTATCCACTCAACTGAATAGAGCTGCAGACTTTTTGGCCTTGCATGCACACTTGTTATTGAATTTCCACCTGTCTTCCTCAGACTGTTATTTACCCTTCAACCATTCTGCATTTTCTCACAGTTAAAGGGTTTCATAGAGGGTGACTTATAATGTATTATCATTGACACTAATGCTCAACAATTTTTTAACACTTATTCCATTTGGTTAAAGCTCCTTATTGCTCCTGACCTATACAATCCATGCCATCTGCCTTCCTTTCTCTACAAGCGATCTTCATATGCTTATTTCACAGTTATCCAACTATATGCTCAGAGTGCCCAATTGGACTCCCAGGATATCTTATCTACTCACCTTAACCAAAGCAAGTTCATCTTGGTGCAGATTTGGCTGTGAACTGTTAGAAACCATGTATTATTTCTATTAAGCCATATCTGTGAAACTAGATAGACAGCAAATAAAATTGCCTCAGTATCTGCTAAATGATACGGAGAACAACTGTCAGGGGACCCCTCATTCCTTTCTTCTTTCACTCCTTATTTCTTCACTCTCCTTTCATTCACTTCCTTATTT
>JAMWFC010000067.1:456217-563322 GCA_027475525.1 Macrolepiota albuminosa | reverse complement strand
CCTACGCACGCCAAGCGCTGGAGACGGCGTTGTACTGCGTATACGTCCAGCGCATCCAACCACAGTTGGCGTCATCAACGTATGTGTATCCACTCACTACAGAGGAGAGAGGGTTGTTAGATGAGCACCAGGGGGGTTATCAGTGCTGCCACCTTTATGTCAATCATTGTGCAAGGAAATGTCCTGACAAGGAGAAGGCATTGACCTTGGTAGAGTATAGTACACGGAAGTTAACGACGGTGTTTGCAGAAGCGGCTAAGAAGGAGTTCCAGGGAAAGGAGGAGGCAGGGAAGGGAAAGAGAGCGGCTACATCCATCATGGTTGCGGCTGTGTTTGAGGGGTCAGATTTGGACGAAGACAGTAGTGATGCAGGTTCTGAGTACACTATTTCTTGGCACATCACTTACCCTTGCCTTGTCTCGGGTCTCTCTATTGCTTCCGTTTCTGTTCCAAGCACACTTATTGATATGGGATCCCCACCAGCATTGATTTCTTTGACGTTAGTGAAGACATTGGGACTGCCGACGCATAAATTGAACAGGCCTTTGTCAGTATTGGGGGTTTTCACTTCTTAAGGTTCCAGGTCAGAAAGAATGCTATCGCAATACGTCAAACTTGTAATTATATCACCTTGTTTGCAATGGAGATCACGCTCCCAAGTGTTTATTGTATGCCTGAATCTACACACAGAGATGATTCTGGGACTTGATTTTTTGGAACGCAATAAATTAGTTATCGACCTTGAGGCCGGTACAATTACGGATAAATTTACGAGATTCGACCTCTTGCATCCCTCTTGCCCTGCTCAGTGTGAGAAGGTCATGGTTGAGCCACACATTCAGAGAAAGGAGGCAAAGAAGAGGGAACAGATTGAGAATGAGTGGATTCGTCAGAGAAGGAAGAACATGGAGGCTTCGAGGAAGCTTGTCTATTTCGAGTTGAGTGCATTGTTTGCACAACAATCGGAGAAGTTCGCGCAAGCAGAAAAGACTGCAAGTATGGGCAAACCGTGTTTGTTAGGTCTGGTTAGGAAGAGGATTGAGGAGCTTGCCTTAAAGGACAAATTGAAGAGGATGGACATAAAGATGAAACAACATTTCAAAAATCTTTTTCCTGCTGGTATTCCTCATGCCGATGAGTTACCAGACAGTGTGTATCACAGGATTTGGGTGAAACCACTTGCCAAGATCACGGTTGCAAGATTCTATTTGTGCCCACATAAATATCGTGACAGCTGGAAGGCCTTGATTGACAAGCATGTCGCTGCTGGTCGAATCCAACCATCTTCATTGCAGTTTGCAAGTCCTTCGTTTGTGATTCCAAAAGCAGATCCCATGGCTTCCCCTTGTTGGGTCAATGATTATTGTAGACTGAATGCAAGTACAATTCCAGACAATTTTCCCCTGCTGAGGATAGACAACATTCTGGCGGACTGCATGAAGCCTGGCACACGTGTGTGGGGTAAAATTAATTTGACGGATGCTTTTTTCCAGACCTTAATGCATCTGGATGACATAAAGTATATGGCAACCCTGACTCCATTCGGCTTGTGGGAATGAGTTGTTATGCCCATGGGCCTTCACAATGCACCTGCAACTCAGCAATGCCGTGTCATGCTCGCCCTGCATAAATACATAGGGAAGATTTGTCATGTTTATCTTGACGATATTATTATTTAGTCCTCATCGATAGAAGAACATGAGAAGAATGTTATAAAGGTCTTAGAGGCTCTAAGGGAGGCTAGGCTATTCTGCTCTATGAAGAAGAGTGACTTGTTTTGTACAGAAATTGATTTTCTCAGTCACCACATATTGGAAAGGGGACTTGAGGCAGACCATTCAAAAGTAGAGAAGATATTGCAGTGGCTGGTCCCTCGGAAAGCAAAACATGTTCAGCAGTTCTTGGGCCTTGTTTGTTATGTTGCTGCCTTTTTCTCAGCACTGGCTGGACATATGTTGGTTTTGACGCTGTTGACCAGGAAAGAATTTAATGGAAAATTTGCTCCCTGGACCAGCTCTCATCAAGCAGCATTCGAAGGTATTAAGTTCCTCGTCATTGGTTGGGATTGTTTGACGACGATTGACTACAAAAACCCTGGCAATAACAAGATTTTCATTACATGTGATGCGAGCAAGAAGAGGACAGGGGCAGTTTTGTCTTTTGGGGAGACTTGGGAACAAGCACGCCTAGTGGTGTTTGATTCTTGTCAGTTGACAGCCACAGAAAAGAATTATCCGACTCATGAACACAAATTGTTGGTGATCGTGTGAGCTCTATGGAAATGGCATTGTGACTTACTGGGTTCCTTTTTTGAAGTCTATATGGATCATAAGACCTTGAAAAATTTCGAGACTCAAAAAAATCTGTCTAAAAGACAAGCTTGGTGGATGGAATACCTTTTGCAATACAATTACAAGATCAACTACATTAGAGGTGAGGATAACTCGGTCACCGATGCATTGTCTAGGATGCCAGAACATAGATCTGTTGTTGTTGGTGAAGTGTTATTGGTAAAAGGAGAGGAGACGACATTGGAGGACGTTAGGGAGGGTTATAATGTTGATCCTTATACAAGATGTTTGATCAAGGACACAAAGGCAGGAATGTTGTCGAGTGGCGTTGGATTTTGGGATGGCTTACTATTTGTGGGAGAGAGGCTTGTCATTCCAAAGTACAAAGGATTGAGAGAAAGCTTGTTCAGAGTGGCTCACGACGAACTGGGTCATTTCAGAGCAGACAAGACATATGCTTCATTGCACTATTCATACTACTGGCCTAATATGCATCGCGATCTCATCAACGGATACATCCCAGCTTGTGTGGAATGCCAACGTAACAAAAACAAGACAACGAAGCCACCAGGACCGTTACATCTGCTACCTGTTCTGGAGTGTCAATTCGGATCTGTTACCTTGGATTTCATAGGACCATTGCCTAGGGATGAGAGATTCGACCAGTTTTGTTCAATGACATGTCAGGCAGGGGCTGATTTGCAGATTTTACCAACAAAAACAGATCAAACAGGGGAGGAGTTTGCTCATATTTTTTTCCGTGATTGGTATTGCAAAAACGGCCTGCTCTATAAAATTATTACAGATAGGGACAGTCTTTTCATGTTGAGTTTCTGGTGAGCCCTCATGAAATTATTGGGAGTTAAGCATAAATTGTCAACGGCCTTTCATCCTCAAACTGATGGAGCATCCGAACACTCCAACAAAACTATTGTGCAATGTATATGCTATCACGTTGACCATTTGCAAATAGGCTGGATAAAGGCGCTATCAAGGATATGTTTTGGCATTATGAACACAGTGAATGCTTCGACAGGATTTTCACCTTTTCAACTCAAGTCTGGATTTTTGCCACATGTTCTCTTGCCTTTATTTCCACCCCCACCTACTAATACTCTGGCCAAAGACCTTGCCCTTCAAGTATTGCAAGAAATCGAGACAAATTATCTTGAAGCTATGGATAACTTAATAACAGCAAAGATTAATCAGGCACATCAAGCGAATTCACATCATTCCCCTGAAGTAGAATACAAGGTTGGGGATAAGGTCATACTATCAACGATTAATTGTCATTGGGAATACGTTCAGAAACAGGATGGTCAGGTGGCTAAATTCATGCCATGACAGGACAGGCCTTTTGTCATCACCGAGGCTTTCCCCAGCTCTTCCGAATATGCACTTGACCTTCCATCTTCAATGAAAATTCATAATTGTTTTCATTCGAGCTTGCTTTTGCCTCACCACGCAAATGAAAATGATTTGTTCCCCGCACAACAGCTTGAAATGCTGGGTCCGATTCTGACGGATGAGAGACAAGAGGAACATTTTATTGACAAGATAATTGATGAAAGGAGATGAGGTCAGGGAGTTCAGTATCTGGTCCGTTGGAGGAGTTATAGTCCCGACCACAATAAATGGAAAAGTGGTAGAGAAATAAAGGACACGGTGGCCCTCGACGAGTGGGAAACATTGGAGGCGTTGGTAGGGAGATAATGAAATTTTTGGAGAATAGGTGAGTGTAAGCATGAAGCTTACAACATGCAAATAGGGGGCCCATCGGATGGGGAAGGAGATGGGATCAGAAGTCAAGATTGGAAGTCAAGTCCAAACTTTATTCTGAAACATTGGTTATATTTTGTGTTCGAGATAGAATCGTGAGCGCGTCACGAACACGTGACCAGAGAGTAGTTGAGTCGAAGAGAAACGTAATCATACCTCAGTCGTTATCACACCGACTGAGGTATGTTGTCTTATTGCATGATAGTATTACAAGAAGCTGATAGTGTACTCATAGTTGAACTCTGTAAAACAGGTAGCATATAATACCAGTCGTTATCACACCGACTGAGTTGAACTCTGTAAAACAGGTTATGGGCCCCGACCAACTCAACATATAGAACGACTCACCGAATAGATTAGAAACTGAACCAAACTGAAACATAGACGCCATGGCACAGAATCCACCATTGTTCTTATTACCGACGGATGAAAAATTTGATGGAACAAATTGGACGGCATTTAAGACAATCATAACCGAAGCCACGCGTGGGCGAGGATTATTGGGATATATAAACGGGACAATCACGAACCCAGTTAGTGACGAAGAGAAGAAAGAGGATGAACCGAACATTGTAGAAACGAAGTGGTGGGGAGCATCGAACCCAACAGCCGAAGAATGGATCCAACGCGATGCATATGCGCGCAGCATGATCACCCTGAACGTTATACCAGTTGGAGCCGGAGTAAACATGGAGGGATCAGCAGCAGAGGCATGGGCATCACTCACCACGATTCACGATGCTAAGTCCGATCTGGGACTGATCCATGCTGAAGAAGAATTGAATGCTATCAAATACGTAGACGGGTCTAACATCGAGGCGCACTTCCGGGCTATGCGTACTGCTTGGGCCAAGGCGAATGATCAGGGAGCAGGAATCGGTGACAAACGTTTCCGCACATATATTATCAAATCGATGCCAAGTTCTTGGGCAGTGGTAACAGGTGCACTGTTAACGGAAGATACGTCAGCCAAAGTGATTGTGAGACTCACCACGCACGCATTGTTGCTGCACGGACCAAATGCGGTAGCGCCAGCCAAGTCGGTACAGGCACTATCAACTCAGGCTGGGAACCATCGAGGAGACAAAGAAAAAGTTACTTGTGATAACTGCAAAAGAGCCGGTCATCCGAAAGAGAAATGCTTTAGAAAAGGTGGTGGAATGGAGGGACAATTCCCTGACTGGTGGAAGAAGGGGAGTAAGCAGCCACAGGGTACGACAGTAGCATCGAATAACCCACAATCAACGACCCTGACAACGACTACACCCACGACACCGCCACAGGCTAACGCCACGGTCGTCTCAGCTAGTAATGCTTACAACGTTCGATGTTTTGCATTCGTAACAACGCCGAGGAAAGATTCGAAACAGGACGCTGTTACCTACGCCGATTCAGCTGCAAGCCGCCATTTTTTTACAGAGAAATCAGATTTTATTACGTATAATACCCCCGACCATGGGGATCTGATAGGGTCTACGGCAAAGGGCGGAGAATTCAGAATACATGGCTGCGGGCGAGTACGAAAATGGGTCCAATACGAAGGAGAAATAGTGGAACTTATCTTCGAAAACGCGCTGCACGCACCGGAACTGACGCATAATCTCATATCAGTGGGATCATTGATTAGAAAAGGAGTGAGGATGGAAATCACCGGAAAGGGAGCAACACTGTTTGCTACGGATGGGAAACCGTTCCTCCACTGTCCTATGAATGGAACGATGTTCATAGTGAACTTTGTTGAGCCACCTCCGAGCGCAATGGCAACGCGGTCGCTGACTCACCCTGTCGATTTCGAAACCTGGCACAGACGACTCGGACACGTAGGAGAGAGTACAGTGCGCAAAATGATGCGAAATGAGATAGTGAAAGGGCTAGACGTCACGAAGTCCTCAGTCATTGGGAAATGTGAGGATTGCATCATGGGAAAGCACTCACGACGGCCTTTTGACGCAGTCATTGAACCGGAGTGTGAACCTTACGAGCGAGTCGCATTCGATATATGGGGATCGGCACGCGTGCAAACGACCGGCGGCAAAACGCTCATGCTGGTGGCAGTTGACCAGGGAGGAGCCGAATGTGACGCTTGGTACCTGTCACATAAGACGAAGGAGGCTACAGTGGAATGCTTGCAGATCTTCGACATGCGAGTGGAGAATCAGACCGGGTATAGAATTAAACGGCTGAGAACCGATGGGGGAACCAAGTTTAAGAATGAACTATGGGACACGTACTGCGGAAAAAGAGGGATCATCCACGAAACGACCCCACCCCATTCCTCAGCCGCAAATGGTGTCGTCGAGAGAAGAAACCGTACGATTTTTGACTTGGCGCGCAGCATGTTGCACGAGTCGAGACTACCACCGCACCACTGGGGGGAAGCCACATCAACGGCGATATATATTCTCGACCTAATACCAAGCGCAAGACACCCGAATAAGACGCCATTTGAAATCAGGACTGGGAACAAACCCGACGTGTCATATTTGCGGCCATTTGGTTGTACCGCTTACGCAAAGGTACCGAGGACAGATGGGAATAGTAAACTTGAACCACGATCATGCAAGGCAGTTTTGATCGGGTATTTTGGAAAAGGGGATTACAAACTGCTGGAGCGGAGCACGGGGCGGATTTTTAGGTCAAGAGATGTGATTTTTGAGGAGGGATTGTCTAACCGCACGCTGAAACACGAACACCAGGACAATCCAGCAGACATTATGGAGATACTGGGAGTCGATTGTGGGGACGAGCACGTAAATGAGACTGAAAGCAGTATAAACGGCATCGACAACACCGTACTAGCAGACTCAGAAGCAACCAGCAACACTCATCAAACAGCCCCGACGGAACTGAGGAGATCAGCCCGTATCGCTGCCCAGACTGCCCCCGACCGTGAAGCTAGATGCGACGTGCTAGCCGAAGAGAACTCGTCTGACCTTGAAAGTGAAGAGGAGACGTTTCGAGCGGCGCCAAACGCATTAGCCACAGAAGTCCTCGAGCCGGACAACCTATGGGTGCCGAAATCATATTCGGAAGCGATGACAAGACCTGATTTGTGGAAGGGTCCAATGGACGATGAGATGCGACGTATGTATGAGCGGAAAGTCTGGCGTCTGATCGAACGCCCTGAGGAAGCGCGTACAATGAAAAACCGATGGACTTTTGCGCTTAAATATGATGCGAGTGGAAAGGTTATTGGCCGTAAAGCACGATTAGTCGCAAAAGGGTTTTCACAGCTACCAGGGGTCGATTTCTTTGCCACCTACGCCTCGGTGGTGAAATACGAATCGTTACGGATAAACCTCGCTGTAGGAACAGTTGAGGACTACGAAATATGGCAAATTGATTACGCGAGCGCATACCTGAACGCACCCACACAAGCACCAATCCTAATGGAGCAACCAGAAGGATACGAGGTGAAACCGAGCGATGTGCTTAAGGTCGATATCAATTCGGGCATACGAGTTCGGGGGAGTACCGAAGAGCACAACGCAGATAACGAGAAAAGTCTGGTATCACTCTTAGACAAGGCGATATACGGAACAATGGACGGCGCTCACAACTGGTGGCATACACTCGACGAGGACATGAAACGCTTAGGTTATACCCGATCCGAAGCAGACCAGTCTGTACGATTGAGGAATAGGAATGGTGAGATCACCATTACAAGCACATACACAGACGACACCTTGGGAATGTCCTCATCGAAGGAAGAAGCTATACGTGCACAAAAGGAACTGGGGGAGAGATACGAGATAAAAGACCTGGGAGACATTAATTTTGTCTTGGGGATTCGAGTTACGCGTGATCGGACAATGAAGCTTATTATACTGGATCAAGAGGAGTACTTGAAGCGAACACTAGAGAAATACGGCATGGCAGAATGCACACCGAAGTATACACCACTCCCACCAGGCATCATCCTGAGTCGATCCCAATTGCCTACTACAGAAGAAGAACGCCAATATATGGCAGATAAACCGTACAACGAGGTTCTGGGATCATTAATGTATGCGCAAATAGGCACACGACCGGATATCGCATACGCCATCACATCGTTGAGCCGATTTATGTCGAACCCCGGGAAACAACACTGGTTGGCGCTGCAACACGTGATGCGATATATAAAGGCCACACTCCACTACAGATTACGATATGGAGGGACCAAGTACCAGGACTACGTACCCCAAGGGTATTACAATTCAGATTTCGCAGCAGACATAGACACGCGCAAATCCATATCAGGAGGAGTGTACCTGCAAGCTGGAGGACCCACAAGTTGGAGTTCGAAGTTCCAGGACACGGTATCCACGTCAACTACCGAGGCCGAATACATAGCACTAGGGAGGGCTGCCGAACAGATCAAGTGGATGTATGCAGCACTCTTCAAGATAGGAATGGCGGTTCCTAAGCCAGCTCAACTGAAGGGAGATAACAACGGATCGATCGCAATCGCTGAGAACAAACGAAACCACAATCGAGTTAAACTGTAACGGACTCATCCGTATTACCATCAGCGTCAACGACGCTATAATCATTTAGTAGAGTATTACGTAAGATAACGTCTTGTTTTCGCACTAAGTACTAGTCAAATCCGATATTGCGGTCTGATTTAGCACTGTGTGAAATACACAGATAGTTCTAACTAGTAACCCCAGGTTACATTTTTTTAAATCTTCTGCTATTGGCTTTAGACTCTAGGCTTGTTACCGACTAGGCAACTCTCATCAAAACCTCTCGATTCTCTGTTGGCATCACGCTGAAAACGTGCTTCCATGACTGGCTCTCTTGATCCGGACCCTCCGTTCTCAGCTGCAGACGCAGGTGACTTACCTGTGCTTCAGGTTGTGAAGACGCAATCTGCGTCAGCATACCAACCCCCGCCAAAGCGGGACGAAAAGACTCCTCGCGATGTCAGCGCGAGCTATGGAATGCCTGGTGGGCTATCCGTATCACGGATGATGTCCATTGTACGACCTGGTGGAAAACCAGGAGATAGATCCGCGGTCTCAGGAGTGTCGCTGCCAGCGAGTCAAATGCCCTCACTGATGTATCCGGTATTGCCCGAGAGCTCTTCAGCTCCCTCGGAGGGTCAACCGGACGTTACCCAGTACTCGGAATTGGTACAAGGCAGCGCGTTTGCGCATAGCACCCCATTCCGGACTGCACCTACGGAACGGCATTTGGAGTATGTGGCCAATGCTGCCACTGAACCGGGACCGTCGTCGTTGACAACACAAGTACAGAAGCAAGGACCAGCAATAGTGGTCAGTAGGGAAGACGACAATGTCGTAAGGTTGGACAAGGCGTTAACAACGCCTGGAAGTCCAGAGTTGCACCGACGAGCCGGCAAACAGCCGCAAGTGAGGCATGACGGCCTCAGGAGAGTTATGGACTTAGAGTCCGAGTTGGAGTCCTCAGATGATGAGGAAAGCAAAAGGTCGCATTCGACCTTATCTATCCAGTTGCAGCTAGTATTGGACCGATATCCGGCGGTCGTGAAGGAATCGACGCGAAAGCGTCTTCAGCTTTATGTAGTGAAGCACTTACAGTTGCTGGCGGCTAGGAGCCACGATGTACCCCGGGCAGATTCGAGTGAATATATCGAATTGTTTGTGCGCATCTTCGAACTCGAAGTAGTGGAATACCTTAAGCGCAAAGCGGCGCGAGGGTCAGCAGTCTCAACGGCTACTCCAGCCGACTCCGTAGAATGTGAGATGAGTGTGCGCAGGCGAGCGCCACTAATCGCAGACGCGATGGAATTGCTCAATGCGCCTCGTCAGGCTGATGAGTCTCAGCAAGACTACATTCGGCGCCAGAACGCCGCA
Source organism: Macrolepiota albuminosa (assembly GCA_027475525.1). Lineage (NCBI taxonomy): Eukaryota > Fungi > Basidiomycota > Agaricomycetes > Agaricales > Agaricaceae > Macrolepiota > Macrolepiota albuminosa. The sequence goes on along the minus strand of JAMWFC010000067.1, from coordinate 553,427 downwards.
AATCGTCAACGCATTGTTAGCGGAGTGCCTCAGCAGGCATTGTCTGAGGTGGAGACTGTAACGACGACTCCGGCAGAGCCAGAGGCAGCACTTGCAGTGCAGGAGGTTAAGACACCTCGTAAGCAAGTTACAATCAAGGAAGAGGTGGACGAAGTCCACATTCTTGAGGAGCGAACGCGACCACGACGCGTAGTGCGACGCGTCCACCTAGTGGACAACTGGAATGAACGCGTCAATTACCAAAGGATACGCAACCAGGACTTGCGTGATCATGGTGAGTCGTTCATTGACGACCAGGGGGTAGTCTTTGAAGGGCGTGAGGGCGTAACGCCTGTCGATGACATGCGGCGACAATTCGCGGCTCGGACTGCTGAACCGGACAGAGATCCGGGTGGTAGTGACGACAGTAGTGGTCACTACGAACGGAGGGAGCCAAATCGTCGCAATCACAACGGTGGAGATCGTGATCGTAGGAATGACGATCAGGACGATAATAATCGTCGTGACAGGGGCAGGCAGGCTGGTGGATTACCAGCAGAGCAACAAGTGAGGCAACAGCCCACCGCACGGCCGGAAAGAGTGGTCAATGAGCACCTGTTTCGCAGTCCTCGGGCATTTTCAATGCCCGCACCTCATGATTTGCGTGAAACTACGCCGGGAATGAATGAAGCGGTCAGGATCCATATGGATCATATGCATGACCGCCTCACTCGTCTGGTGGATGACTCCCTTGGAGTCAGATTTAAGTTCCCTGCTGGGGTAAGCCCCCGTAAATCCGATGGTAAGCACATACGTGCGTACGCTGGAGGACATAGGTTCTTGCAACTGGAGGACTGGGCCATGGACGTGTGCTACCACCTCGCAGCCTGCTGCTATGGTGGAGACGACATGGACCAGGAAAGGATATTCGTGCTACACGAATTTATGGAAGGAGAGGCTCGGAATTGGTTCCATCGCCATGTTCTCCACATTAATCGCGACAAATCGCACTGGACATTTAAAGAGGTCCTGATAGGACTGTATAATCAGTTCGTTAATGCTGCGACGATGCAGGAAGCTCGCGATGCCTTTAGAAAGGCAGTGTATGACGCTAAGACTGGCGTCCAGACCTTTTATGATGACCTTGTGGGTCATGCACAGAATATGGCCGTCTATCCAGACGAATACACTATCCACGAGACATTCCTGGACGGAATACCCGCAGACATGAGGAGAGCGTTGATACGCGACGATAACTTGTCTCCGGAGGTCAACACTGTGACTGAATTTTTGGCGTATGCCATCCGTTATGAGCAGTCGACACGGACTGCAAACCATTATGAGCAGCGTAGTTCACGCTGAGGACCAGTGAACCGTCAGGCAGTGAAGGTGGGAACCTTCCTAGCCAAGCAGACGGAGATGGAGAACAATCGCAATCCGCGATTCGTGGTTCGCAAGACAATTCCTGGAGGCCAACGGCCTCGATCGAAACCTGCTGGACAATTGCCAGCGAAGGACAGTCGACCCGTTTCGGGTCAGAATCAAGTAGCACCAAGAGGAGTAGTGGCGCCTGCAGCACGTATGGCGGGTAAAACTGCTGGAGTTCCAGGGGTCAGAATCAAGTAGCACCAAGAGGAGTAGTGGCGCCTGCAGCACGTATGGCGGGTAAAACTGCTGGAGTTCCAGGAGTGGGCCAGAGAAGGCCTGCCGGGGACCCCTCAGCGTGCTACAATTGTGGCAGGAGCGGGCACTTTGCTAAGGAGTGTCCCGCCCCTCCTAAGGCACACATCCGAGCGGCCCATACGGCTGCGGCACCGAGCGATGTCGTCAGTGACGACGAGGACGATGAAATCGTCGAGGAAACCGAGGAGGAGCTGCAAGCAGAGGCTGACGGGTCGGAAGTGGATGACGCTGAGAGCGTCCAGATTGATGGCGATGAATACGTCGCAGTGGATGTGTACGACAGCGACTACTATGCTCGTGATGACGAGGAGGAACACCTGTTTGCACTGACGGAGTGCCGTGGAGATCAGCGCGTCCGAATGAGACGCGTAACCCTGCAGAAGGCAACTAATAAGTTGCAGCGGCCACACTATACTCCTGAAGAGAAGGAGTGCCTGGTCACGTATGTTGATGTCAACGGACATCCGGCATGGACGTTGTGGGACTCCGGGAGTACCACTACGGGCATTACGCCCCAGTTTGCTCACGTCAACGCGATTCGCGTTCATGAACTGGAGGAGCCCTTGATGCTCCAGCTGGGGACTGTGGGGAGTCGCGCTATGGTGCAGTTTGGCGCGGAGGTGAAAATAAAGACGTCAGGAACGTCGACGAAGGAATATGTGGATATAGCGAATTTTGATCGCTATGACATGATTATCGGTACGCCGTTCATGCGTAAGAACAAGGTGTCGCTGGATTTCGTGAACGACATGGTCGTTGTGAATGGTACGCCGCTGAAGGCGGAGAAAGTGGTGTTGAACGATACAGATGGTCGTTTGAGGCGCTATCGCGCAACCGAGAAGCGGCGTGATGAGCGCAACTGACTAGATGGTCGCAGGAGAGCAACTGTTCAGGAGGTGGAGGACGAACAGGCCCCACCGAAAAGCCTGCCGGCTGATTTGCCGGCTATACTGATGACTGAGGAAGAGTTTCAAGGAACTCTGAAGAAGGGGAAGCACCCGGATGTGACTGGGTGTACCAATGGAAAGCCTAAACAGGCTGTGCAGTGCAAGAATGAGCATAGTAAACGCGTGGTGGAGTCGCTGGAATGCCAGCCGACTAGCTCTCGAGTAAAGGTGGAGGATCTCGTCAAGGACGAGGGATACAGTACGATGGGAACTGTGGGTAGCACTAGGTCGCTAATGGATCGACCAGTGCCTCGGCCAGGAGTGCAATGGGCGTATGACCCACGAATGCCACGGGAGTGGAACGAGTTGGTAGCGTCAATGGTGACGCAGGCTATGGGAAGTGGGCAAGCGACCCAGACGGGAGAAGTGTACCGTCACGCACGAGAGGACGAGATATCCGAAACATTGGATATCGTATTTGACGGATTCTCGCTGAAGGCGAGGAGTGTGCAGTCGTCGGCGAGTACGACGAGGAAACAACCGGTTGTAAGGTTGAATCCGGGAGACCTCACAGAGGAGCACGTACGTGCCTTATGGGAGCGATTTGAACCAAAGGTTCAGCCGCGTATAGCACGCGTAGCCAAAGGAAAAGGCAAGGCTTTGAGCCTTACAGAGGAGGATATTCCTCGATTGCGCCAGCAATGGCAACGGGAGTTCGCTGATATCGTCAATGGAACGAAGGAGGAGCTTCCTCCGTGGCGGGAGGTTAATCATGAGATCAACCTCATTGACAATAACAAGCAGTACAAGTATCATTTGCCTCGCTGCCCGCGAGCACTTCAGGATCAACTTCGTGAAAAGACGAATAGATACATAAACGCGAAGTGGTGGGAACCATGACCAGCGGTGCAAGCGGCACCATTGCTTTGTATCCCCAAGAAGGATGGAACGTTGCGGACGGCATTGGATGCGCGACAGCGCAATGATAATACCGTCAAGGATGTAACACCTCTTCCAGATCAGGAAGTGATACGAGAAGATGTTGCGACAGCGAAGTATCGGTCGAAAATCGACCTTACAGACGCGTACGAGCAGGTTCGCATCCGCGAAGAGGACATACCGAAGACACTGTTCTCGTCCCTGATGGGGACGTTCGTGAGTAACATCATGCAGATTGGTGATTGTAATGCACCGGCGACATTTCAGAGGTTAATGACCTCAATCTTCTGAGATGTAATCGGGAAGTTTATGCACGTCTATTTAGACGATATATTTATATTTTCTGACTCCATTGAGGAGCATGAGCAGCACCTACGAGTCGTATTTGAACGACTACGGAAGGCCAGCCTCTATCTCAAATGGAAGAAGTGCGAGTTGTACGCAACGAGTATAGATTGTCTCGGTCACGTCATTGACGAGAAGGGCATTCATCCTGATACGGATAAGCTCGACCGAATCCGAGAGTGGCGTACTCCACGCACATATAATGATATCCAACGATTTGTCGGACTGGTGAACTATATTGGCAATTTCTTGCCAGACGTCACTGCATACACTGGGCCACTTATGGCCATGACCCAGAATGGGTCACCGTTTCATTGGAGACCGCTGCATCAGCGGTGTTTTGAGATGATTAAGCGCATATGCGCGAAAACGCCGGTCATCCAGCCAATTGACCCACGCATCGACGAGCCCATCTGGCTCATTTGCGATGCGTCGAAGACTGGGGTTGGGGCCATGTTTGGCCAGGGTAAAACATGGCAGACTTGCCGACCAGCAGGATTTATGTCCCGTAAATTCACTGCTGCTCAGCAGAATTATGCTGTGCACGAGTTAGAAACACTCGCAATACTGGAAGCCCTCCTAAAGTGGGAGGATAAACTGATGGGATATAAGATCCATATTATCACGGATCACAAAGCACTAGAGTTCTTCAAGACTCAGGTGCACCTGTCTCCGTGACAACGTCGCTGGATCGACTACATGTCGCGGTACCAGTTCGACATCACCTATGTAAAAGGTGAATTGAACAAAGTGGCGGATTGCCTATCTCGATATTTCGAGAGTGATACTCGAGATGACGTCCATGACGCGCATGACTATGTCCAGGCGGACAAACGTATTGACCCAGAGGGCGAGGATTTGCCTCTGCATCGATTCCATGAAATCAGGGAACATAGGGTCGAGTTACACGCCATGCGAGCGCAGGAAACACGTCGCAGTAAGCGACTGCAGGAGCAGCGAGAGACTCGCGATATCGAGGCTCAGGTGCTAGTGGACCATGAGGCCCCTCAGCCAAGGGAAGAGATGAGGCAAGAGGTGCCTATGAGAGGTACTGATATGACGCTCCAGCAAGCGCTGGAGTCACAGGACCATACGCCTGCACCGGCCGACTTAGGCAATGCGCAATTCCACACACGTATCCAGCAAGGATACAAGGATGATAATCTCTTCATAGAGATTCTGAACAATATCCAAGCGCATCCGCGCTTCAGGACGGAGCAGCAGCTTGTCTACCTTACCAGACCCACGGGGTCCAAAGTCATCTGCATTCCCCGGGAGAGGTCGTTGATTACGACTATCCTGGACCAGGCCCATAAAGTAGTGGGCCACTTCGGAACTCAGAAAACGCTGGACTATGTGCGACGCTGGTACTGGTGGCCGCAAATGGCCAAAGAGACGAGCCAATTCTGCTCGACATGCGAGCTATGTCAACAGTCGAAAGTGTTGACTTTGAAGCCACCGGGAAAGCTGCATTCGCTACCCATCCCGGTCAAACCTTGGGATTCGATTGGGATGGACTTTATAGGTCCGTTCCCCGAGTCGAAAGGCTTTAACTACCTCTGGGTAGTGATCTGCAGAATGACCAGTATGGTCCATCTCATTCCGGTGAGAACCACCATGACCGCGTCAGACTTGTCGTGGATCTATCTCAAGGAGATAGTACGTCTCCATGGACTGCCCAGCTCGATTGTGAGCGATCGAGATGCTAAGTTTACTTCCAAATGGTGGAAGGAGTTGCACAAGCTGCTAGGAGCAAAGTTGCTCATGTCGACATCATTTCATCCGCAAACGGATGGTCAAACGGAACGTGCGAATAGAAATATCGCGCAAATCTTGCGAGCGTTCGTACGTCCTGATCAGAAGGACTGGGTGGATAGATGTCCACTCGTGGAATTCGCGATAAACGCGAGTATATCGGAAACCACAGGGTACTCACCCTTTGAACTCAACAATGGCTACATGCCATCCATGATTTGTGAACTTCGTACGGACGAAGTTATTCATGTGGGAGTCAAGCAGTTTGCGTGCAACGCGCTAAGGAATCTGGCAGATGCCCATGATGCGATTATAGAATCGCGCGTCTGGCAAACCAAACATGCGAATAATCGCAGACGCGAGGAACCAGACATCGAGAAAGGGAACCTAGTGTACCTTTCTACGAAGAACCTAAACCTGCCGAAAGGCAGAGCGAGTAAGTTGTGTCCAAAGTGGATTGGACCGTATAAGGTCCTTGAAGCGGAGCCGAGCACGTCTAACTACGTGCTGGAACTACCCCATGCGCTGCAAGCGCGAAGGATAGTCCCCAAATTTCATGTGTCGCTATTGCGACCGTATATGGCCAGTAGTGATGCGCTCTTTCCTAATCGAGCAACTCCGGAGCCGTATGATTTTGGAACTGGTAATGACCAGGAGTGGTTCGTAGATGACCTGATAGGTCATCGTTGGACAAGGGGAAGCCTCAAATTCGAGGTAAGGTGGAGCTTAGGTGATACTACCTGGGAACCGCTAGTAAACTGCAAAGACCTTGCAGCGATGGATAGGTATCTAGAGCTGCAGGGCGTGAAACGCCCTCAGCAGCTAGCAAAACGCGCGTAATGCGCGTGTGGTGGTGGAATGTGGACGAAGTCCACTTTGATTGCCGGTAACTAACCGGGGGACCACTGATTGTGGCTGTGATTGTAACTATTTAGGCGATTATGATCGCCGACGCAGCGCCGGGTGGCGTGTGTTTGTGGTTGTTTACACCACTGGCGGAGTTGGGAGATTGTTTTTTTTTCTTTCTTTCCTCAGTCCCAATACACGTAGTCTACGTGTCGCTTTAGAATGGCCTATTGGGGGCCGCAAAAGGGTGATCAGAGCCGGCAAGGCTCTAGTGGAGGGGGGAGACCCCCGAATATACAGACGTCATCCCAGGTTTCCCAGTTTCAGAGGCAGCCGCCATATCCGGCGGCGAGTCAGTTGCATTCAGCGGGCGTGGCCTATCCGGGCCGCGAGGAGCCGCTCCCCTACCAAACACCCCTCCACTCGCAAGAGATGGAGGTCGATGATGATGGGCGCTATGGGCGCCCGGAGGATAGCTTGCGTCGAGAACGGTACTATCAGGAACCGTCCTCACGCTCGTCTGCGTCGTATCCGACGTATGCGGGTGTGGTGACGGGGCCGCCGTCAGTTCCATGGGCTCATCGGCCCGCAGCAGAGTCGTATGAGGAGCCTGCGCCACAAGCGCAGAGTGTAGTTGGGTCAGATGTGTTGTTGGGCAGACTGGAAGCAGCGGGACAGCCAGTCCCTGCAACTGCGTCCTTTCTGCAGGACAGCTTGGCCGTGATGGTGATGGAGGGATTGCTCGACCAGATCGAGCTGATGAAGAGGCAGCGCGTCGCAGCGCTGGAGCAGATCGAGCGCGCTTCTAAGCGCAAAATCGCCACGAGCGAGGAATCGACCGCTGAGGTCAAGAGGGCGAGATATCAGCCCAGTTGACCGGTCGCTCCTCCACAGGCAAGGATGCCGTCGGAAGCGCAATTCGCGCGCCATGAGCAGCCTCCTCAGCCCGTGGCTTCGTCATTGCGGCTACCCGAGTCGGGCCCGCAGGCCTCGTCAGAGTCGCTGGCTGCCGTCAGTGAACCCTTGGCAGGTCTGTCCTTGGGTCAGCGGGAACCCGCATCATCTCGGGCCCCACCTAGGGGGTCCAAACCCGTCGCTGTGGCGCCAAGAGCGCCCGTTACTGTTACTCCTCGCGCTGGGCCTGGAGGGAATACTCTGGCGCGAAATGCGCCTGCCCCTCCGGTGGCTCAGCCACAACCAGAATCGTCCGCCCAGACCAAGTCTGGGCCGTCTCGTCAGCGTCGCGGCCGCAAGCCGCCTCTCGATGCCTCCAAATTGGAGGTTATACTCTTTCCTGCTGGCATTCCCGCACGAGCGGGAGAAGTCCAGATGTTGTTTATGCTGCCGGTGTTTGTACCGGCCCCACCAGCAAAGTACCCCGTGGTCGTCTTGACCCCAGACCCTCGTACGCCGGAGCAGTATGATGGTCTGGTAGCGACCTCGAGGGGGAAGACTAGGCCTGATAAAGGCAAAAAACCAGTACCGTCTCTGTCCGACGAGAGCGACTATGGAGAGTCGAGCTCGGAGCAGGAGGAGGACGGGGAGGAGGGGGAATCGGCCGCAGACCGATTCCAACGAGTAGCGCGCAATAAGCGCATTGCAAAGAAGAAGGCGATTCACGCCAAGGAGCTAAAGGCCCAGAAGTCGAGGGCCGAGGACGAATGTTCGGGGAGGATCCCCGATGGCTTGGGGGTGAAGGTGTGGGGTCCGCTCGATATCGAGCGAATGAACTCGTGCTTTAGAGGAGCACTCAGCCATTGCACCTATTATTCGTATGCCACGAATACGGTGTTGATGGGAGCTGACGCCAATAGAGCGGCGGCATATGAACACTCCTCTGGCCAGCCTGCCCATATCCCGGGCACGATTGTGTACAAGCACGCCCCACGCGGTCTTCCCCGCACTCCTCTAGAGCTGGACCGGCTCTACAAGTACTACGCCAATGTGCACGTCCCGCGTCGCGACAGAATCATCGCTTATATGTTGATCACAGAGCTCCAGATGTTCGCGCAGCGAACAGTGGAAGCTCTGCATGATCGAACCATGCAGCTCCTGATGAAGGAGCCTCAGTATCAGGAACTCGTCAACCCGATGCAGGGCCCTGACGACCTCGCTCTTGTCGAGCGACGAAACATTCCGGGGCGCTTTTTGCGCACGAAAGACGATGGCACCACGGCGTTGCGCGTAATGCGCGCTCAGGATCCAGCCACACCGTTCGACCTTGACCAATTGGCGCAGTACGCGCTGGTCTTTGGCCGACCTGGGCTGGAGAATACCTATCAAGGTATCGCCGTGGATCATGCCTACCGTATGCACTGGCGGACCCTCTTTGGGTTCGCCTTATGTCGAGCATTGTGCGCTAACAGCGCAGCCAAGCCGGTGATTGTACGGCGCATGACCCTCGTCGTGGCCCGTCCAGGGCTTTATCGAGAGGCGATTGCCTCGTATGACGCCATGTTCCCCGAGCAGCCATTTGAGCCCCAACGTGGGCCGCAGCTCGAAATTCATCAAGTTCACGTGCCCGATGACCATGCACGGAACTTCTCCGACGACGACGTGTTACGCGTCCTTTTACACAACCGGATTCCGCTGGAATGGGTGGACCACGCGTACACGTACGGCGTAGTCTTCCTGGAACAGCAGTTCCATTCCCCCACGATGTCTATGGACATCTTTAAGCAGGTCGACGACGAGCGCATGGAGCGCCTCTCCACGTATGGCACCCCCGCCGCAATCCCGCAATGGGATGGATGGCGGGAGATGACTGAAGACGATCACTATCGTCTTATGTTCAAGCACCACGAGGAGAGCAAGCTCCCGGAAAACCCTGAGGCCAACGGCCTCTATTACTTAATTGGCATGGACCCAAATCGGGTCAACCTCCTAAAACGCTCGGCGGCGCATGACCTGCCAGCAGCAGACATGGACCCAGGCCGGGTCAATCTCTTGTCACGCACGGCAGAGCAGGGTACGCTTCCCACCACCGCTTCAGCGATTAACGTCGCACTAACAGAGCCTATGGTGGTAGACACGCCTGCAGCCGAGGGGCCTATAACCCCACCGAGGACGGAATCGGCGCCTCCCCCTCCCGCGATTAACGTCGCACTGGAGGAGGAGGCAATGGTGACTGAGACGGGCGCTGGCGCAGGAGCATCGTCATCCGGGTCCTAGACCCTTTTATACAATATTGTGTATGTACCTCTGAGTATTTAACTCGAGCCATTTCAGCTGATACGCACTTTAGAGTCGCGTGTAGATACAGCGGACCCAGAGAAGGGGTCATTCTTTTGTTTTTTTATATATAATTTTATTATATACAACATTTGCTTTCTACTGCTGGCGTCCCCTACGCCCGTGTCTGATAAGGACTGCTTCCGATTGTGTCCGGACGACACATCTTCCTTACGCATGAGTGCTAACGCCGTGCAGCCACGCAATACGCGTGCATCCATCCGTTATTGCACTACCGTGCATCTTTCATCGTTGTTGCACTACCGTGCATCTTTCATTTCGTTCTACCTCCCGTGATCAAGACCGAGTATTCGGTCTCATTGGGGGGTATGTAACGGACTCATCCGTATTACCATCAGCGTCAACGACGCTATAATCATTTAGTAGAGTATTACGTAAGATAACGTCTTGTTTTCGCACTAAGTACTAGTCAAATCCGATATTGCGGTCTGATTTAGCACTGTGTGAAATACACAGATAGTTCTAACTAGTAACCCCAGGTTACATAAACATATCGACGTTCGGCATCATTTCATATGACATTGCGTGGAAGAAGGAGATATCTCGATAACATACGTACCAAGCGCAGACAACATAGCCAACTTATTCACCAAACCATTACCACGATCACAACACACCAAGTTCTGTGCAGAACTCCATTTATTCAAGACCTGACGCGTACCACAAATCCGGGGGAGTGTTCGAGATAGAATCGTGAGCGCGTCACGGACACGTGACCAGAGAGTAGTTGAGTCGAAGAGAAACGTAATCATACCTCAGTCGTTATCACACCGACTGAGGTATGTTGTCTTATTGCATGATAGTATTACAAGAAGCTGATAGTGTACTCATAGTTGAACTCTGTAAAACAGGTAGCATATAATACCAGTCGTTATCACACCGACTGAGTTGAACTCTGTAAAACATTTTGGTATATAGGGGAAGGAGGGTAGTGGATCGTGGACTTCTTTTCTGTCTTTTGGTACCGAATCCTAGTATTGTGCCATTCTGCCTTGTTTGCTAAGTGAAGCTGGACGCGCATAGTCCACTTACACTGCTTGATTTGTCTCTGACCTATTTTTATCATCCCTCTTCCACTCAACTGCACAAGCTTCTCCATTGCTACTATCTATCACTTTATCAATTTTTCTATCAATCAGCAGGCACACTCAATGCAGTGACAGGTCATTTTCTCATCCTTATAAGCTAGCTCAATTATCCAAGATCAGAGCAGTCATTTAGCACACTTGGAAGGCATCTACCAAGTGAATATATAGCATTGCAGTCAAGCCATTCATTGATTACTGTTACATCAATGCAATCTCTAATAACAAAATACTTCCAGCTTTAGAACCTCTCCTCTGTAACTTTGCAGCCTCATTTGCTGGCCACATAGCTGAAAAAATAGTATCAGCAAAATGTGATGCTCTATAGGCCTGGCATATTGAAAATGGTTACATATATCACAGTGACATTCACTTAGAATATGTCATTAAAGGAATCAAAAACCAATGTCCTCATTTTTTGTTTTGTCTAAAACAACCTCCTGTCAGTGGAGACATGCTATTATGTCTCCAAAAAATTATTAGACTTGTTGTTGCCTTCAGATCATTGCATCCTATTTATCACATTCACTTGTTTCTGGGCTCAGATTTGCTTGAGTAAAATTCTTCCACTCTCAGACCAAAAATTTCACTTTTTCCTATATCTATTATAGGCCAACCTTAAACCTCCATTACTCCTGCCAGTTCTCATGTACTGCATCTTCCAAATACAAAAATAGGGAGAAAGAGAGGGGAAAATGTTATCTCAATCCTATTGATGCCCTGAAGTTACATCATACCTCGAACTTCAACAATACTATGCAAAACATTGCTGTGTATTACAATTCATCAAATTGTATCACAATCCTTACTCAATGATTCTTTCTTAATTAAACACTATCCTCAAACAATATAAATACTCCATTGTTACAGGTTACTGCTTCAGAATTGGAGGAACAACATACCTCTTACTAGCCAATATTTCTCCCAATATTGTTAAAATTCCTGGAAGATGGACTTCTGATGCCTTTCTTTAATACTAGAGACATTTAGAACTTATTGCACCACTATACATCAAATTTTTAACTCCTATTTTACATAGAGCAAGTTTCATTTTACTTACTGCTTTCAAGGAGGTTATTGGATTCAATGATGCGCACTAGTCTTTGATGGGGGTCCTCTATTTTCTGATGCCACAACCTCTCTAGTTGTGTTCCAAACATAGTCTGATGCTCATATGGACTTAGTGTATCCTAAAATGATGTCACTACCTTACTATTGTCTTTAATCATATACTACATTCTACAAACAAGATGCTGGACTATATGAAATGAAAGTCTGCAGAACAGAAGCACAGGATGAATGTAAAATACATTTCAGACAGCTGCATCATGGTCACATGCTTTACTCAACTCTGTTCTGCACTACTATATAGTATCATACTTTGTAACTCTTCTGTGTAAACAATTTGCTCACTCACCCTCCTACTTCTATTAGCATTTTTATATATCAGCACCTTATAATTTCCTTATTTATTACCACTTGGCATTCTTTCAGAGATATCCTCAAGTTATGTCATCAGCAGATCCCCTATTTGCTGATGCCACAACCCCTCTCAGAGAGTCACATTCTAAATGTACTTAGTGTATCTCAAAATGATGTTGCTACCTTACTATTGTCTTTAACTATACACTACTTTCTACAAACAAAACGTTGGACTGTATGAAATATATGCCCTCCCTCTATTTTCCCCTAGAAAATGTGTAGTGCCAAGCATTATTCATCATTCTATATTTTTGACAAAATGTCCATGTACAACTCCTGTTATACTCCTTGACATATTGATGAGTTGCTGGTAAACATAGTCTTTGTATATTGCACTACTGATACCAATTGCATTTCCTTGGAAAAAAGTAAAAAGGACACATGATATGCAATTTTCAATATGTCAATTCTAAAGTCTTTGAACAAGAAAATGTGCCCTTTTCTGCAGTAAATAACTTAGCTGAGAAACAGATGACAGGTTTCTTTTCAAGATTAGTGCTCAAATCTAGACCTTAAAGCAACACAAATTAGTATCTGGTCTATGGGACATTAAGTCTCTTGTCTGCAAGTCTAGTTATAAGGTGGCTTATCCTCAGTCTGTTGTATAAGTGACTGAGGAAGTTATCTATTCAAGAAATTGATATATACTCTACTTTGTTTTGTCTATAGCATAACAATGGGTTGCTTTATCCATAGTGTAACAATAGGTATGATAACTGTGACAGGATTGTCAGGCACATTTATGATGGCTATTTGTCAGAGGACTCCCCATTTTAGTTTTGTATGTCACTGTAAACATGCCATTGTCAGAATATTATGTGGCATTGTTATACTGAAAATAAAGCAGGCAGTTATATATATATACTGCATACATACTAATGGGCACCCTCAGTTGTTATTGCTCTAAAACTTTTGAAATTCCATAGAAAATTTGTAAACTTGTTCTCTTCAGATCTTCATCTGCCAGGTAAATAGTTACATTTGTATCTACTCATCTTAATTTAAAACACTTTTAATATTTCTTTGCCAAATTGTTCAATTGTGCCTTTATAAATTGATTTATAGCAAGACTATTGTATACTAATCATTTTACTTCCCATTTAACATTCAGTCAAAATTAGTAGGTGTTTAATCCATACTTGATTCTTCTTCTTTTTCTCTTCTGAAAGATTTGGAATTTTTTTGATGGCTACATTTGACTAGCAGTATACAATTAATGATCTCTCATGTAGTATATAATGACTTGGCTTGAATGCAATAATATGTTAAATGATTATGTAAAAATGCAGCTCAACTTATGATTAAAGAATTGCAATGATTTATTCTTTGTATTTCTAACATATATCTATACAGTGGCAGCTAAAACATTTCCAATAAATTGTAGCATGAGATATAATATAACCCTTTGAGTCATTGAAGAAGTTTTAGGCATGATATCACTTATAACATCTTGAAATATTGAGGTCATCAGCCTCATTGCAGGTGCATTCTCACTTCAATACATGGTAGAGATTTCTAGAGAAACACCTGTTAGAAACAGTTTATATAACTTTGAACAAGTGTTTCTCCAGAAATTTCTACAATGTCCTGAAGTGTATAATCATTTATCTGCATGATGTATATCTTTATTGATTCTGATAAAATAGAGGAGCATGAAAAACACCTCCAAGTAGTCTTTGAATGACTTAGAGCCAATTTGCTCTCATCTCAAGTGGAAGAAATGTAAACACTATGTAGACTACATAGATTGCTTAGATTATGTCATTGTATTAATCCAGACTATGACAAATACTAAGTTCACAAGGTTGCTGTCTGATCAAGTCTAGAGGAGGTAAAACACTAAGCTATCTGTCCTGAAAAAACTTCATCATTCTAAGGTTATAAGTGCACCAGCTAATTAGAAGTAGAAGCACAAATTGATTGATCCATTTATCTTCTATGAGTTCATCCATTACCAGCATTATTTGTGACACAAGAAGCCTGTTGCTGTGCATAGCTGGTGAGTACTGTGTGTGGCTGTCATATCTCATGCACCAAGGCACATACTACTTCTATAGCCTGTACTTGTGACCTAAAAAAGGCATCATGGTATGGGACTGGTGTGCTTAGTTCAGATAGAGGCTTATTAATGCATGGCACTCAATGTTCCTAGAGGGATATGCAAGATATAGACAGCAGATGCCATCACAATGATACCTCCATCTACCGAGAGTCATAAACATGCACTTGAAATCTAGCAAACAAATCAATAAACTCACATAACAGAATAGTCAATAATCTTTCCTTTGCCTCCTCTTTGTCTTTTTTATTATAACTACCCATTGTTTACACAACTACATACTATCCATAAGGAATAAAACCTCAGTTACTTACATGAAACTGAGGATGAGCAATTCATGTATAGTTTACAAGAATTGTCGGGCCAAGGTTTGATTTCAGCCATCCAACCATAAAAGTACCAACACTTCCACAACAGTATCTGAGAATTACCCAAAAATGTCTAGATGCTCATCCCTTCTCGTTAAAAGACATATCAGCTGATGAACCGATACCATCCGAGAACAGCGGGCAGGGCGCCGCAATGCCCATTGGTACAGCACACGTGCACGTGCTTATCCCCAATCACGCGCATAAACGCATGGGCAACCTTCGTTAACGTTATTGACGCGTTGTTTGTATCCTCGACGTCAGTGACTGTCCCCCATCTACGTCTCCCTCAATCACATCTCGGGTACACATACCCAATTGCAATTACCTATTTTTGGTTTGTTGTGGGTTTCGTTCCGTTTCGCGCTGTGCTGTGCCGTGCAGTGCTTCGTTGTGGGCTTCGTTGTGGGCTTGATATATATCACGAATCACGAATCACGAGTCACGAGTCATGGATGGACTACGTACTTCCACCGTCACATTCGGAGTCTAGCCCTGTCCCTCCCCCTGTCCCTATCCCTGTCCCTCCTCTCCTCCCCCCCCCCCCCCGCCTTCCCCCTCTCCCCCTCAGAACACACATGCAGATAGAGATAAGATAGACAGACGTATCTATATACATGTAGAACCACTCGCCCACGACTCACGACTCACGAACGCAGAGATTGATTCAACTTCTTAGAACGTGAACGTTAGAACGGTGGTTGACATTAGGTATTGCGAATTGAGTCCCGTCAATTGGGGTTTCTTTGCCTGTTTTTGGGTGGGTGGTGGACGTGAACGTGGATGTGAGCGTGAAGAGAGGATGGCGAAGAAGAGAATAGAACAGAAGAGAAGAGAAGGAAGGAAGGGAAGAGGTAGAGGCAGAGGCAGAGGTAGAGGGAAACGGAAAACATACATACATGTACAGAGTACAGAGATAGATACAGATGCAGATAGAGATTACAGATGGAGATCAGAGAGAGGGAGATTAGAGCGGGAGATTAGAGAGAGGGAGATCAGAGAGATAGAGATAGAGATAAACGTATATCGAAAACTCTCTTTCTCGTATTGGTTTCATCCTTTCATGGACGAATGGATGAATGGATAAACGGATACATGATACATGATACATGGATCCACTCAACGTGTTCACCCAGATCTTCGTTTTTGGGTTTTTGCTTTTGTTTTTGGTTTTTGGTTCTTCGTTCTTCGACCCGTTCC
This sequence comes from Macrolepiota albuminosa, assembly GCA_027475525.1. NCBI lineage: Eukaryota > Fungi > Basidiomycota > Agaricomycetes > Agaricales > Agaricaceae > Macrolepiota > Macrolepiota albuminosa. Next base: position 537,547 of record JAMWFC010000067.1, on the reverse strand, counting down.
ATCGCCATCGTCATGGTCATTGGTGGCTGTCCCATGACGATGACAATGGTGATACGATACGATGCTCGTACTCGTACTTACACGCCTGCCTCACGCCCTCGGGACTCGGCATCGCCTCGAGGACAGCACGACGACCCCTGCGTACGCGTGCGCGTGCGCACAAGGTGCGCAAGGACAGGGCAAGGGTAACTGTAAGCGTAAATCCAAGAATGAAACCAAGAGCAAAACTAAAACTAAAACTAAAACTAAAACTAAAACCAAGAGCAAGAGCCTACCCAATAGCGCGTGCTTCCTTCCCCCTGAACACTATACTTACGACCTACCTTAGTACAGATACTCATCGTGTACTAGGTAGGCGCCCAGTCAAATATACGAAGACTGAGGTACAGATACTCATCGTACTAGGTTTAGGTTGTAACAATGGAGCGACTTACGCAATCATGATGAAATCGGGTAGTTCTCCAGAGTTAGACTTCATTTTCTTCATCAGTCTCTCTAGTTTTGAGCATGCTCGGCTGCTTGGATTGGCAGCCACACAGCATTGACATCGTAAAAACCCTCATCTGTCAGCTCTATCTGTGGATTGTCCGCAATAGTGTTGTCCTTCAAGTGACTAATGATGTCTCCGATAAAGACAGAAGATGGAGAAGCATTGGTGATGACATATCACAAGTACTGAGCACCTTGGTGATACAACACTAATAATAAAAAGTTCATGAACTCTCACGGTTCAGATACGCTGTTGTGTAGACCAAGGCTTATTCAACCTTCGTGAATTGTTATATAATAAATCAGATGGAATCATTCTCTGGTCGATTTCCGTACTGCATCTACAAATGCAAGCTAGGTCGAGCAAATGCTGCATGGGTCATTTGCCTGTAGTCTTTGTCGTCTGAAAACCTGGTTTCACACCATTGTACACAAGCTATAAAATCAACGATCTGATTGCCACATCATGACTTTGTAGATGCATAAGAGCTATTCTAAGTCACCAGATATATATACCAGTCATGAAAAACTGTCATAGGACGGACACGGACCAGCTTGTTTGAATAGACCTCCCGATTATGTTCGAAGACACCGCAGCATTTAACCGTTCTCAAGCGTATGATTACCCCCCCCCTACTTTGTCCATGCTGTCTGATTATTTTTGCAGCATTAGTAACAATTACATCGATCTCGTCTCATACAGTATGTAGTGCTGTTCCTCACCTCCACTCATTCCCAGAGAGACGCTTGCAGCTCTACTTTACTATGATTATGCATTGACTCTACCTGCCGAAGTTGACCGATTTTGGTCCACGGGATCTCTCTCATGGGCCTCTGCCTTCTTTTACCTCAATCGCTATTTGAGTCTTATTGGAAACGTTCCTGCGTTTGTTCAAGACTTTTGGGGACTTGGGGCCAAGGTACTTTCCATCCAAATTTGGAATAGCTTCTATTCTCAACTGAGCGTCCAAGGCGTGGGGTCCACCATCGCTGTACCCAAAAATATGCTGAAATTCCTTTTCACCAGATGCAATTTATTGGATATCTATCATCAGTATTTCATATTGGTCATTCAACTCATTGTCGGAAGTGAGTCTATTATCCATCTTCAAGTCAATCATTGATGACGTGTTATCCCGCAAGTACTTTTCATAATACGAACATATGCACTGTGGGACCGAAGCTTGCGAGTGCTCTTTTTTCTCTGTACATGTGCGGTTGCGGCTGTTACTTTTGGCATAGTAAGTATTGATGACATAATTTGAGCATAAAGTTTATATTTTCTCATTTGCCTTGTCAGTGGACAATCCTTGATGGGCAGGACACCAGTGCCATTGTCGTCAATCCACAAATAAGTTGCACCCCACCGCTAGACCGTCACGCGTGAGTAGTGCAATAGAAGTACTCGGATCAATTTATTGAAGTCCATACTAGTGCAAACAGTTTGTTTTTTTACCACTGTTTATGTAAATCATTGTATGACTGATCAACAATAATCCATGGTCCTGGCCAGGTGTTGCCAATGCGTGGATTGCAATGCTCATGTTTGACATGTTGATTTTCAGTATGACCGTGTACAAGTCGTGGAGACGGGGTGACCAGGCTCGCAAATCTGTATTCAGACTTCTCCTACGTGATGGTATGCTTTATGTATGGATACTTTCCTTTCACTCAAAGGATATTTTACACTAGGCGCAATATACTTTGGGTCAGTGCTCATGCAGATGGTTCTGTAAATGAGATATTGATGTATCATTGCAGAATTATCGCAATCATTGAACTTGTGACTGTCATAACATTTCATGTCAGTGCATTCATGTTCTGTGATTTTTCTTGTCATTGTTTACCAACATCCCTATAGTCTCTCCCTGTAAATATGTCCTACATATATACCCAGTCTATCAAGGTGACTGGCCTTCCAGGAAATCCAACGAGGTACTACAGCAACTCTTGCCAACATGTATGTCTCTGCTACCAGTGAACAAGCTAACTTTATTCACTACGAATGGCTATAGAGTAGCAAGCATGATGATAAGCAGGCTCATGCTCAACCTCCGTGACCCCAGCTATCTGAGACCTTTGACCCACTCAACTTCTCCACGTCCCTCAGCTCTTGCTTTTAATGCTGCTGCATCTAACGTAACACCAACCACAATTAACAATTCATCTTCTTAAATCTTAGGACTAAATGTAATGATTTTGATATTCAATCGAAATCTTTGAGTGCCTTTTGAAATTATCAGTGATAGCTGTGCTGAATTATTCAAGTTGAACATATGCTCTTCACCCATTCTCCCCTGTGAGATGTGTCGTGCCAAGTATCATTCAACATTCTATATTCTTGACAAAATGTCCATGTACAACTTCTGTTATACTCCTTGGCATATTGATGAGTTGCTGGTCAACATAGTCTTTGTATATTGCACCATTAACACCAATTGTGTCTCTTTGGGAAAAAGTGAAAAGGACACATGATATGCAATTTTCAATGTGTCAATTCTGATGTCAGATGTGAAGGTGAAACACTGAGCTATCTGTCCTGGAAAAACTTCATCATTCTAAGGTTATAAGTGCACCAGATAAGTAGAAGTTGAAGCACTGATTGGATTGATTGATCCATCTATCTTATATTAGTTCATCAATTACCAGCATTATGTGTGATTCAAGAAGCCTGTTGCTGTGCATAGCTGTTGAGTACTGTGTGTAGCTGTCATATCTCATGCACCAAGGCACATACTACTTCTATAATCTGTACTTGTGACCTAAAAAAGGCATCATGGTATGGGGCTGGTGTGCTTAGTTCAGATAGAGGCTTATTAATGCATGGCACTCAATGTTCCTAGAGGGATATGCAAGATATAGACAGCAAATGCCATCACAGTGATACCTCCATCTACCAAGAGTCATAAACTATGAAAACATTAGTAAATCATTGTGCACTTAAAATCTAGTAAACAGATCAATAACTCACATCATAGAGTAGTCAATAATCTTTTTGCCTCCTCCTTGTCATTTTTTATTATAAATACCCATTGTTTGCACAACTACATATACATACTATGCATATAGAACAAAACCTCAGTTACTTACATGAAACTGAGGGTGAGCAATTCATGTATAGTTTACAAGAAGTGTCGTGCCAAGGTTTGATTTCAACCATCCAACCATAAAAGTACCAACACTTCCACAACAGTATCTGAGAATTACCCAAAAATGTCTAGATGCTCACTCCTCTTCGTTAAAAGACATATCAGCTGATGAACGGATACCATCCGAGAACAACGGGCACTTGGTATCTAAAAGCAGCACACGTGCATGTGCTTATCCCCAATCACGCGCGTAAACCACATGGCAACCCTTCGTTATTGACGCGTTGTTTGTATCCTCGACGTCAGTGCTTATCCCCAATCACGCGCGTAAACCACATGGCAACCCTTCGTTATTGACGCGTTGTTTGTATCCTCGACGTCAGTCCCCCATCTACGTTTCCCTCAATCACATCTCGGGTACACATACCCAATTGCAATTACCTATTTTTGGTTTTTTGTGGGTTTCGTTTCGTGCTGTGCTGTGCCGTGCCGTGCTTCGTTGTGGGCTTCGTTGTGGGCTTTGACATATATCACGAATCACGAGTCATGGATGGACTACGTACTTCCACCGTCACATTCGGAGTCTAGCCCTGTCCCTCCCCCTGTCCCTGTCTCTGTGCCTGTCCCTCCTCTCCTCCTCCTCTCCTCCCCCTCTCCTCCCCCTCCCCCTCTCCCCCTCAGAACACGTATACACATAGAGATAAGATAGACAGACACGCACGTATATATGTACGTATCTATACATGTGGAACCACTCGCCCACGACTCACGACTCACGAATGCAGAGATTGATTCAACTTTTTAGAACGTGAACGTTAGAACGGTGGTTGACACTACACTAGGTATTGCGAATTGAGTCCCGTTAATTGGGGTTTCTTTGCCTGTTTTTGGGTGGGTGGTGGACGTGAACGTGGATGTGAACGTGAGCGTGAAGAGAGGGTGGGGAAGAAGAGAACAGAAGAGAAGGAAGGAAGGGAAGAGGCAGAGGCAGAGGTAGAGGGAAACGGAAAACATACATACATGTACAGAGTACAGAGATAGATCACAGATGCAGATACCATACAAATACAGATGCAGATAGAGATTACAGATGGAGATCAGAGAGGGAGATTAGAGAGAGATCATAGAGAGAGGGAGATCAGAGAGATAGAGATAGAGATAGAGATAAACGTATATCGAAAACTCTCTTTCTCGTATTGGTTTCATCCTTTCATGGATGAATGGATGAATGGATGAATGGATTAACGGATACATGGATCCATGATCCACTCAACGTGTTCACCCAGATCTTCGTTTTTGGGTTTTTGGTTTTTGGTTCTTCGTTCTTCGTTCTTCGACCCGTTCCATCGCCATCGTCATGGTCATGGGTGGCTGTCCCATGACGATGACAATGGTGATACGATACGATGCTCGTACTCGTATACTCGTACTTGCACGCCTGCCTCACGCCTCACGCCTCACGCCCTCGGGACTCGGCATCGCCTCGAGGACAGCACGACGTCCCCTACGTACGCGTACGCGTGCGCACAAGGTGCGCAAGGGGGTAGGGTAGGGTAGGGTTGGGTAGGGCAAGGGCAAGGGCAAGGGCAAGGGTAAGCGTAAATCCAAGAATGAAACCAAATCCAAAACTAAAACTAAAACTAAGAGCAAAACCAAAACTAAAACCAAAAGCAAGAGCTTATTGGTCCCACTCTAGCATAGCATAGCATAGCAATAACGCGTGCTTCTTCCCTTCCTGCCCCTTCTCTTCTCCTCGCATCGCATCGCATCGCGCGTGTCGCGTGCCGTCACGTCGCGCTGTTCTTCCCGCGATGCTATGTATGCTGGCATGGATGCCTGACCTTGACCTTGACCTTCCTGACCTTGACCTTACGACCTGAATTGGCTTGAATAGGCTTACGTCCGGCGATCGACAAAGTCTAAACTTAATGGCGTCATTGGCGTTGTCATGCGTGCGTGCGTGCGTGCGTCACTGGGCGTGTGGGTGGATGGTGTACTGGGCGTGTGGGTGTACTGGAAGTGCAGGTACAGCGCAGGAGTAGTGAAGGGAGGTACGGTGGAGGTGGAGGTAGTCACGATGTGAAACTCGGTAAGGACACGGGACGCCTACATACGCCCACCCACGCGCGCGCGTTGTGGATGCATGGTATGTATGTATGTATGTATGTATGTAGATCCATATCATCACTCGACGACGAGCGCTACCGGCACGACTCCTCACGCATAAACTCTCTCTGAAGGGTATGTACATATGTATATGTTTATCGATGGGATGGGCTCGTTCGCGTTATCGATGGGAACTGTGGCTGTGGCTGTGACCACGCACACACACGCGTATATCCGAAGTGCGAGTGGGCGCGCAACCAACCCCGGCGAATTACTTTTTTACCAGAAATGAAAGACACTCATGTAAGTAGTTTATTGTTCTTTTTCTTTTTTCCCCTTCGTAGGGTACGTACATTGATGACGTCAGGATTTTCCGCCTCGAGGCAGGGCAGCGTGATGGCCGGGTACATATTAAAAAAAGAAAAAGAAAAAAGGAAAAAAGGAGAAGGGGGGATTAATTGATGTGGTGATGTGATGTGGATGGAGAACACGAGGCGAGGCTGGGTGCAGGGTTCTGTCGTGCATGGGAGCAAGGAACAAGGAGAGGGAGTTCCCCCGCGCCTCGTGGGCAAGGTCAAGATCTATCTATCTAAATATCTGGATTTATTTACTTATGCCGATTCGGAGACTCGGGACTCGGGGACGCAAACGCAATTACATAATTTGCGAAGGGCAGGGGGGGAAAAGGTTGATTTATAGTAAAAACAGTTATAACGTTAAAAACCAGGCATTGTGTGGGGTTACTTAATTTTTGTAATTTTTTTTTTCTTTGTGCCAACCGCCTCGCCTCCCCCTTTACAACCCTCGACCCCTCGACACACTCCACCCCACGGCAACGCGGTCTATCGACGATGCCCTCGATGCTCAATCTCAAGTTCAAGGTGTGCGATGGTTGCGTGTTAGTTAGTGGATACGCACGCTGACTCTTGAACCAGGGAAACAAGTCATTTGTGGCGTTTAGCAATTTGAGCGATCCAGAGTCGCTAACGAAGACGTGGAAGGTGTGGTCTTTGCATCCTTTATCTCGGTTGGGGAGAGTGGCCCTGAAAAGCGGACGCATCGGCAGGTGTGCACCAAGGTTGCGAGCTACCTGGAACAAGGCTCGCGGCTGGAGAACCTGAGCTGGCGGCTATGGCACCTGCAGAGCCTCATGGTGGACTCTGACAACGCCAAGTCCAAGCGCGAGTTCCGCCGTCTGTCGAGGAGCATGGGCGACAAGCTCGACCGCGAAAAGGGACGGTGAGTGCGACCATCGACGGTGTTGGTTGGCGGGCAGCGACTGACTTTGTGACAGGAGCATCGCGGAGCTGGCGGCGCCCGACTACAAGGCCGGGACGTCAGGCGAGATTCTGCGGCAGCGGGCAGAGGAAAAGGAACGCAACCGCGCGCTGCCCGGGACGATCAAGCGGATGCAATTCACGTTCAACCTGGACAGCCCCGCCCGGCCCGCGCCCGTCGACCCGGCGCCCCGCGCGCTCCGGTTCCCGTCGCTGTTCACGAGCGACTTTGGTCCGTCGGCCCTGCTGGACCCGGCGCCGTCGGTGACGCCGTCGATCAACTACGGCGAGGGCACGAGTCCCGCCGCTTCCCACGACGCTTTCGGCATTCCCCGCCCGACGATCGAGCTGCCCCTGGATGAGCTGCTCGCCGTCGACACCAACGACACCCTGGACCCCTGGCACCTCGCAGCCGCAGCGACGCCCACGCCCACGACGCCCGCCGCACCCGGCGGCCCGCTCGCTCCCGACTCGGACCGCGAGTCCAGCCCCGACTCGGACGACGAGGACTCGGACTATGACCTTGCTGCCCGCGTGCCCCGCTACTCCAAGGCCTCCCGCAAACGCCCCCTCCCACAGACAGTCGCCCCGTCAAAAGTATACGACACCCGTCCAGCGACCCCCACCGCCCGTCCCGCACTCACCGTCCGCACCTCTGCCGTCGCCCGCCCCTCGGGCCCCGGCGCCACCTCGTCCGTCCTCCGCAGCACCCTCGCCAACGCCGGCCCCGGCGGTCAAAAGGCAGAATGCTCAAACTGCGGCGCGACACACACCCCGCTATGGCGTCGTGGCCTCAACGACGAGCTCAACTGCAACGCCTGCGGGCTCTATTGCAAACTCGTGAGTCTTGTGTTTTGTGTGTGTGTTTTTTTTTCCTGACTGTTAGCCGCGGTGGCGCGGCGCTGGTAGCATAAACGACCGCGGCCGAAATCCATGCGCAACACCCATGGCGAACGCGCGCAGGCCCCGCCACGTCAGGAGACCGTCGACGTCATGGGTTCGTCGTCCTCCGTCCATACAGTTCCCCCGCGTAGCTCATCCCCTGTCCACCGGCTAGCGCAATGTTACAATTGCCACACCACCGCAACTCCGCTCTGGCGCAAGGACGACGAGGGAAAGACCGTCTGCAACGCGTGCGTGTTTCCCAAGTAATTATTTTTCTTTATTTAATTCTGGGTCGATAGCTGTGGACTGTACTACAAGCTGCACGGATCTGCCCGGCCCATTTCCATGAAATCCGACGTTATTCGTAAACGCTCGCGACACGACGCGCGGCGCGGAGGGAACAGTGTCTCAGACACGCCGTCTGCGAGTCCAGGTGTGAGCCGGCGGGCGTCGCCGTCGCGGGAAGCGTCGCCGACGCTCGCGCCGGACTCTACGACGCAAATGACGTACGAGTACGCAGACGAGATGGACTACCGGTCGAGCACGCACTCGGAGCTGCTCGGGGCGCTGGGGCAGGACCTCGGTGCGACACAGATGTTCCAGTACAGCATGTACCCCGGGCCGTACCACCCGGACTACCTCTCGCAGGCGTACACGACGACGACGAGCGATCCGCTGCCGTTTGCGCCGGATGTCGCCGAGTCTGGGGGGACGGATCGCGATCGCGATCGTGAGCGTGAGCGTGATCATGACGGGGAGGGCGAGCAAGGGGAGCGGGAGGACAACGACCCGGCGATGAGTCCGCGGACGAGCAAGCGGCGGCGGATGAGCACAGACTCGGCGTCTGAGCCGCCGTCGTCGGCGTCGTATTCGTCGTACAATGATGGATACACCACTTCGTCCAGCGCGACTAGTCTCTCTGCGCATTCGATCGAGTTCCCGTTCTCGCCGTCGTCGTCTGTCCACGCCCACGCCCACGCGCGCACACACTCGCACGGGCATCCTCACGCACACTCGCACGCGCAGACATACTTCACTCCCGGCGGGCCGGCCCTGCGCGGGTCTGGAAACACGTTCTGGCACCCCCCGATGATGCCCCAGAGCGAATGCGACTCGCCACACGTCATCCACCCGCCTATGCTCCCCCCGCTCTCGTCTCCGCCCACAACGACCACCGCCCTGTCGTCCCTGTCGTCGTCGAGTGCTAGCGCCAGCGCCAGCACAGCCGCGGGTGCGGGCGTAGGTGCGGGAGGGAACGACGAGAGTCCTATGGATTACTTGCATCAGCCGATAGGCCATGACGAGGAGCTGTTCTCGACGTTTTTGCACCCGCCGATGACGATTCCTGATGAGTTTGCGCAGGCGATGAGGTTTGTCCATCCGCCGATGGTCGTGGATCTGCACGAGTTGTATGAGCCTTTGAGGTTTTGAGCGGTTGTGAGTATGATGGGTTTGGGATTTCAACATCTCGCAACTCGGTTTTTTGGTGGCCTAGATTCTGTTGTTGTTTTGCGTCGCCTCTGCTCCGCTCAACCTTGCATGTTCCGCTGCTCGATCGTTTCTCGTGTTTGGTTTTTGGCTTTCTTCTTTTGATCTCTTGATCTCTTGCTTCGCCTCGACTCGTACTGCAAAACAACTCGCTCACGCGCTTGATCCCACCCGTTCTTGACGAATCGCACATGCACACAATATAACACACACAACGCAACACACAACGTAACGCACAACGCACAACGCACAACGCAATTATCGCATTTTATATCTCATCTCTTCTCAATATCATCCTCATCTCATCGCGTCCACGACACGGACACTGACTGACACGACATTACACACACACACACACACACATCTCCGGCCGGTCTCGGACTTTATGACGTGCATATGAATTTACAGACAGAACAGAACAGAACAGAACAGGTATACAGATTATACAGACAGCAGACAGCAGACAGCATCAGATATTTCTTTCTGCGCTACGTACTACTCACATACTTCTCATTCTCATTCACATGCTCGCATATTCACATACTCCTCTCACGTTTTCACATACTCATACTCACCTACTCACACTCACACATACTCAGATACTCAGATACTTCACACCACCACCGCGAAGGGTTTGCGCGTTCCCAGCCCCCCAAGTTTTTGTGTTTTCCTTTCTTTTTTTCTTTTTTCTTTTTCTTTTTTGTCTTTTTTGTCGCTGCTGTTGTTGCTGTTGCTGTTACTCACTTTTCATCTCTCCTCTCCTCTCCTCTCTCCTCTTTTTTTTTTGGTAAATTAAAGAAGAAAAAAACGACTTGTCTTTTTGGGTGTATATTGTATTAGACTAGTGCGGTTTATATAGATATATATTATATATGTGTCTTGTTCTTGGCTTCTTGGCCTTTCTGTTGGTTTTTCTGTTGGTTTCTGTTGAGTTTTTCCGGCTTGTGATGCTGGGAAATGAGTGTTTTTTTTTGGGTCGGCGTCGTGAGTTGTTGATATCATGTTGTGATTTATGAGATCTACATAGAAGAACGTGAGAGGAACGAGCCCCACCCCACCGCGTGGATCGAGGTGTAATTTGGGTTTCTCCGAGCTGAGCTGGGCTCTCGATATGGGTTAATTTGTTTTGTTCGAGGTGTTTTCTTGATTCTTGATAGTGGGTATGTTTATGTTTATGTTTATAGTGTGGTATGTTAAAGGTTATGGTTATGGTAAGGTACGTAGGGTTGGTTCTTGTTCTAAATCAAAGTCTGAGGCCTGAAGCCTTGTGGATGTACGAAAACGAAAGGAAGCGTCTCTCGGCGTTCCTTCCTGCCGTGTTTAGACGTTGGCTTGGGCAGAGAACAGAGGATGTGTGTGATGGGAATAGGGACTCTCGGCGTTCCTTCCTGCCGTGTTTAGACGTTGGCTTGGGCAGAGAACAGAGGATGTGTGTGATGGGAATAGGGATATGTGAAAGAAAGAAATGAAAAGAAGAAGAGAGATACGAACATGAACATGAACATGAACAGGAACAGGAACAGGACCACGAGATGCGTGCGTCGTGTGGATTATTAGTGTATTATAGTATAGTATAGTATAGTGTAAATGTAAATGTAAATGTGGTGTGGTATGGTGTGATAGGCGCAGCGTGTGCCCTACCGTAATCACCGCTTCACCAGGCGTTGGGTGGCGCACATCATGAACAAATGGGACCGGGGGGATGGGTCGGGTTCGGGTCGGGTCGAGCCGGATGGAAACGAATTCAGGAGTGACAGAACTTTAAAATTCAGCGAAAGAAGAAAGAAGAAAGGAAGCGGAAGCCTGGGCTAGGGGATATGGGATATGACGTAGGTGGATGTGTGATGGAGATAAGGGCGCCCCGCGTGACACGCTTTCTCTTTCTCTTTCTCTTTCGTCCGGATCGATGGCGTTGAAATTGCAAACTGCTGCGCTTCGAGATCTTCTTCTTTGGAAGAACATATATAGGAGGGAAGGAGGTTTTTTGCTCAGGCCTCGTTTCTGGTGTGCGTGTGATGTAATTTTGTATGAAAGGTTGCTGGGCTCCAGCCAGCCAGCCAGCCAGCCCCTCAGAGCGCGTCTGCGTCAGGCCTTAGTTTGGCAGTACATACATGCGTGATGGGCGTTTGGAAGCGTTGACTTGTGACATGATGTGGGAGGATATGTCGGACCCACCACCCTCAGTCTCAGGTGCCTCAGACCAGACGGGCTTGTCAGGTCAGACCCTAGACCCCCCCCCCCTTGACTGTGATGACAGATTTCAAGATCCACACAAAAGTCAAATATGTCCCCGATTAATGCATGCAAGATCGCTGGCTGTCTCTGTGATGACAGATTTCAAGATCCACACAAAAGTCAAATATGTCCCCGATTAATGCATGCAAGATCGCTGGCTGTCTAGGGTTCTGTGATTTCTCGGCAGAGTTCTTTTGGAAACAAGAGACGTGAAAGCGCAGCCTTGGGGTTGTCATCCGGCGCGAACGAACCGGAAAGCCGAGAAACGTGGTCAGTTCTTCTCCCTACATACCAGCTACTTACTACCCCTGAATGAATGAGATGGAGATAGAGTTGGGTGTCTGTCGTCATTTCTGGTGTTTTGCCTCTTGCAAGCTACATACAATTGCAGGATCCGACACGCGTTCTGTGAAGAAGCGAGTTTTGGCAAAGGCGAGTCAAAGGCGACATGGGGACTGGTCGGCCGGCTTACAAGATAGTTAATAGAGTCACCGACGCAGGCCGTGAAATTCAAAAACGACGGCCCTGATGCATGATGGGTTGGGAACAATGGCCTTTTGAAATTGTTCCCCCCGAAGTCATTTTCATTCATTTCTTCTGATGGAGAGACCGTTGTAACCCCCGCTCACAATGGTCGCTTGTTGAGTTGCCATTGCGACGCGGAATCGGACATTTCCTTATGTTTTTTTGATGCCTCGTGGGGCGCGCGCGCGATTCGGAGTTAGAGAGGGCTACATTGTTCTCTGATCTACATACTTTATCCTAATGCTTCACGAAACCAGTCTATGATTTTCGGTGTCAAATCACCCAGATTCATTTCTCCGACGAAGAAATCAAAGAAAGGATCGTTATGGACACCGTTTTCTTGGATAATGAGTTTGACTTTATCGTGATTCTTGGAGAGCTTGTGCGAGACCTGGATGATATCGTCCCGCAAGCACTCGGCTGCACCAGCCGTGACGAGGATGCGACTCACGAGCTCGTCGATGCCTCGAAACCACGTATCAGGAACTTTGAGCGTCTCCAAATACACGCGGAGTGAATCGGGAACACCTTCGAGCGCCTTGCGACCGCAATACGCAAGCGTCTTCGCACCCACAATGTCAGAGGAGTCGTTTGCGAGATGGGAACCCGTGTCTCCGGTGAGCGAGACCCATGGAGACATCAAGAAGACGCCACCGATGCGAGAAGTCGGTGGATATGGGGCCACGCTTTCCACGGGATGTAACATGTGGGAAAGTAATGCGAGAGCAAGGTTGCCCCCCGCGGAGTCGCCGACGATGTACACGTCTTGTGGGCTGCACCCACTCGCGATGACATGCTGTAGGGCCTCGACAGCTTGTACGAGCTGTGTTGGGAATTTCGCCGTAGGTAGTATGGCTGGTGATATGTCAGTGGTTTTTTCTCGACCATATTTGGCAAGCCTTGGCCATGGGCTCACAGTAGCTCATTATAGCGAACCCAACGTTTTTGCCTTCTTCTCCGAGTTTTAGCCGTACGTAATTCCAAAAGGATGCGCTGAAATCCTGTAACGGGATAACATAACCTCCACCTGTGATGATTTTTCCGTAAGTGTTCCCATATCTACAGGGACTGTCCTTTCAGGGGCACCTTACCGTGGAAATAGAGAACCACTCGTTTCGTGTTTCGCGGGCCGATCCATAACAGTCGTCCGCCGTGAGTTCCAACGTCGTCCACGAGTACAGGAAGCCCGTGACTCCTTGCCCAGCCTTCGTATACCTGGAGACTCGTACCGAAGACGAATTGGAATTGTCGTTGGTTCCACGCGTTTGCGACGCATCGAAAAACAGTGTCTCCGAGGAAACGCCGACGAGATTTGTGGACTTTTCCTTTTGGACAGGTTTTCACCATGCTATATAAGAGTATGAATGCTGAGAGGTAAGACGAGTATTTAATGGTTGGAATTTTCGAGAGTGTGTTGATTGGATACTGACGTATTCGGAGGATTACTATTATGATGAATGCGAGTTCAGACCAAGAAACTTGACCGTAGTTTCTTTCGCGCATCATCAGTACTCAGCGCTCGGCTTGTGGGAGGGAGGGACTGAAACAAAGCAAGATGAAAGAAACGCGTTCATTAAGAGCAGAGGAGGAGTATCGTCTTTGGCATTGGCGGAGGGACTGAAACAAAGCAAGATGAAAGAAACGCGTTCATTAAGAGCAGAGGAGGAGTATCGTCTTTGGCATTGGCGTGCGGGTCAACAAGAAGAATCAGCGGGACCAACGTCAGTGACTGGTTTGTTAAGGGAACTATCGTTCCAACTTCACTTAGAGGCACGCAGACTGACTGACAGGAACGTAACGTAAATTGAGATTCACTGGTTAAGAAGTAACTCTCTCTACATATATATCTTTCTTAGTCGTTGATCAAGGTTCCAACCTAGTTCCAAATCGAAATGGTTTCAACCTCCTCCCAGTCGTGGGCATGACTTGAGTTGTAAGGCTGCCAACTTACATACATAGTTCGATCGATAGCTCGACGCTCACACTCCTATGTTACGCCACAAACCAACGAAATTTCAAGATGGATAGATAGATACAAATTGAAATAGTTTCGACCTCATCCCAGTCGAGGGAATGACCTGAGTTGTAGCCAACTTACATAGTTCGATCGATAGCTCGATGCTCACACTCCTATGTTACATTTCGATATTGACAGATAGATATACATTACACTGATAATTCAACCTGACGCGAAAAAGTCCAGAATAATCGGTGTAAGTACACCTTGCACCTTCTCAGGCCACATGAAATCAAAATACGGATCATTGTGTAGACCATGGTCCTGCAGGACAAACTTCAATTTAGGATATTTCTTGCCCAAACGGTCAGCGAAGACGACGATCTCGTCCCTCAAGCACTCCGCATCGCCAGCCGTGATGAGCACACGTCGCACTACGGTCGAGAGATCCGCGAACCAGTCCTCGGGCGCACGGTATGGTTCTAAATAGTAGCGGTACTTTTCTGGCACGCCATCGAGGACGATGCGGCCCCAGTACGTTAGCGCTTCGATGCCGATGACATCGCTGTCGCCGTTGGTGATCATCGAACCCGTTTGGCCTGTGAGAGACACCCAAGGCGACATGGGGTAGGCGCCGCTGAATGGGGCACTTAGAGTGAGACGCGGCACGTCCGGGACAGGATGCAGCATATGCGCGAGTAGCTGGAGCACGAGGTTTCCGCCAGCAGAGTCGCCGGTCAGTTGGATGTTCTGCGGTTTGACGCCCATGGAGATGAGGCGCTGGACGGCGAGCACTGCTTGTTTGAGCTGTGTAGGGAACATTGCGGTTGGCACTAGCGCTGTGGCGACGACGGATTGGTTTTTCATGAATATCATCAGCCGTTGATAGTGACTTACAGTATTGAAGCATGACAAAACCGGTTTCTTTACCCTTCGACTTTAATTCACTCTGAATGTATTTCCAGAAGTGTGGAACAAAAAACTGCGCCGGAAGGAGGTATGCGCCGCCTGAGAAGAGTAAATCAGAATTACGGAAATAGATTGCGAGACGGCTTCTGACTCACCGTGGAAGTATAGAATCACTCGATCAGTGCGACGTTCTCCAATCCAGAGGAGATTGCTGCTTTCATCCAATTTGTCGATCACAGGAGGAAGATTCTGGCTCTTCATGAAGGCTTTGTACACATACATCGTATCGCCCAGTCCCCACTGCAGCTGCTTCATGTTGAGCCGCTTGGTGAGGAAATAGAAAAATCTGTCCCCAAGCACCCTGGTCAACGTTTTGTGCTTGTTGGTACGATGAAAGGGGGAGGTTATGATGGTCCAAAAGAGGACTAGAGCTACGTGTATCAGACAAGAATAAAGTTCAATGTTATGTTATGTGAATGAAGAAGTATACGCACGCAAGTGCAGGCAAAGTGAGAGAACAGCACCCACTTTCTCTAGGAGAGGAGGGTTTCCATAGGATGTATCTCTTGACGCAAGTGCAGGCAAAGTGAGAGAACAGCACCCACTTTCTCTAGGAGAGGAGGGTTTCCATAGGATGTATCTCTTGCTGAGGCCATTGGAGCAGAGAGAAAGTATGGGACAAAAAGTCAAGAAATAACCCAGCGCTTGGCCCAATTGGCTTATTTATAAATCAATTAGGACTTTGCTTCTCACCGAACAGACTTATTCGTGTTCTTTGATGACATTGACGTTGCCTAGGATGGTCCGTGGAAATTCAAAATCATCCATATCAATACGCTGACTGGTCCTTTGGGTTCTATCAGTAGATCTCGCTTGTTCGTTTATCCATTCAATTGCAGAGTTGTAGAGTCTCGTCTGAGAGTGGGTACCGGTGGACCTTAAATCCTTCGATGCGTTAAGGAATTAGTAACGTAAAAGGATCGAATCGATATTTGGGTACTTACTTAGTCTTTTGAGAATAAGCATCGGATTGTTCCGAACCTCTATTGAATTGGAGTGAGTAAAACTCCTATGGCTTGGGAACCAAGTTCACAACTTACCAGCATACTTTCCCTTTCATTTATATGGGGATCGGATATCGACTCAGAGTGGGGGCATGCTGAGGCATTCCAGCCGAATTGATATTTCCAGTCCATCAGTCACGACTGCTTCTTCATGATAGATACTTTTCTATCCAATAACCTCTACATGGACTTTACAGCAGTCAACTCAAACATCACTGTAGACGATTTTGATAGTGTACTCACCTATCCCGACCAGTCTGCATGGCAAACGCCTGACCCCTCAAATCCCTCCTTCAGTACTAGTGCACCGTGGTGGATGGGAACATACCATAGAACGGACATCGTCGGTGCTTCTGTCAAGTTCAATTTTACTGGTGAACCTTATTTCCATGTCATATGACCATTCATCTTGGCTAAAAGACGTCTTATTTCAGGTCCTGCGATTTTCATCTATGGCTATTCTGGCCCGTCATACGGTTCTTATGAAGTGGAGATTGATTCAACAGTGTCGACGCTGAGCGCGTATGCGGCAAATAATGCGTCTGGGTCAACGTTACTCTATGGCGTGAGCAACCTCACATATGCCTTTCATACCCTTACCCTGCGCAATGTGGGTGCCAAGGATGGAGATGCGGGTGGAAATGCTTTCCTTTTTGATTATCTTCAAACGACAATACAGCTTGCACCAGCAGGGTACGTGGTCTGGTCCATGATATTACGAATCTTAGCATGGTTAGTTAGAGCTACCGTGTCAAACACGACATATGAGGAGGATAATGCCGCACTCAAGTACTCGGGCACTTGGAATCAGAACAAGTCACCCAACTTTAGTGGTGGTGGTACATCATTCACGAACGAAGATAAGGCTACTGTTTCCCTTTCTTTTCATGGTACAATGCCTGGCTTCTGCTGTCACTTTGCGAACCTAACCTCATCATCATATTCTAGGCTCCGCTGTCTATGTTTTCGGCGACAAGAAGAATGACCACGGCCTCTACAGCGTCATACTCGATAACAAGACCGCCGAGATCTACAATGGCGTGTCAGGATGTGGTGGTGCCTTCGGTGCAACCTGTGAACAGATGAAGCCGACTTTAGAATTCGTTGCATCTAATCTTGATGATTCTTTGCATACTCTGACGATCGAGAACCTGGCGGGTGTTAACAAGTCCTTCTTCGGTGGGTACCATGTCATTTACGACGTGACTCTGCGTGTATTGACCGAAGAACGCCGACAATGTAGACTTAGATAGCATTGTCGTAACTGTTCCATCAGTTTACGCTCCCCGCCAGCTTTCTGATTCAGCCACTGAATCAACTTTTACCTCCTCGCCTTCGGCACCGTCAGCTACTACCACGAATCAAAGCCACTCGGCCATGACACTTCTTCCATCGTCGAATCTGCTTCTTCTGTTTTGTCTTCTTGTATTGTTTCACTCCAGAAGTCGGTGGCCGTAGCTCAATACCCCTTTGAATTATACTCAACCCATCAACATATCTTAGAATACTAGACGGGTCTGCTAAGCTGAATGTCATGCATGTATCAACCCCTTGAAAAAGCAAGAACATTCCAGAATCACTGCTGTTCACGTTCTGAGCTAGAAGAAAATGATTCACGACATGATCATAATCATGACCTCTGGATAATCTTATTTCTCAGTAGTCTTCCAGTAAAGGAGCCACTAGTGTTAACCTCTTCATACTTTTGTCTGTTTACAATTCCCTAGATCTATGAATGTGGTTCCAAACAACTTGCAGACTGGCACAAAAAGTACGATTAAAGCATGTAAGAAAGCAGTAGCAGTGGCGAGACTTATTTGTCCCTCGAGCTAGCAGTCACGAATATACAGCAAGTCATCCTCCGACCGCGCGATGAGCTTTTCGTTATAATCACGCTCAGAGATCTCCTGTTCAGAGCGGGCAGATAGTTCCGGAGAACGGCGTAAGACAGGACAGCATCGAGGACCTTCTCTCCGACGTTTTCCAGTTTTTTTTTGAGAAAGTTGCGTTTTGTCAGGCCATCGGGTACCTCACGAGTGGAAAGCGTCTCTTCTGGAGAACGGCGTACTTATGATACCGATCATCTCCTTTCCGATATTTTTCAACTTGGTGAAAGAAGTTGCGAGGGGCCAAACCGTCAAGATCCTCGCGGACAAGAAGCTCGTGGTCTCTTTTCTTAAATCCTAGAAGGCCTTCTTTGAAAAATTACGCTCGACGAGCGCGTTAGCATCCTCAGCGACGCTGAGGCCAAGGAACGTTCATAGATGTTTTCTGCGTCATCAATGAAGCGCGTATGAATCTCGCCAGCTGGTTCGAGCTCTCTCTTCTTAAAGCCAGATACAGTCTCGGTAATTCCGCGTTCTACGATGCCATCGAGGACAGCATCGCGGCTTTCTGTGATCGATGAATCGTCGTGAATATCAATTCCGACTCCATTGCGTAGGGGAAGGGCAATAGTAATCGTTGTGATGACGAACGTCGCGAATGCGAAGGAATCGACGAATTTCATCGTGAGTAGTCGTAATGAGGTGATTTAAAAGTACTGGGGTCGTTGAAATGTGCAAAAGGCTATGGCGATCAACGCGCTGCGGGTGAACATCTTTACAGACCAGCTTAGAAGTGAGGATCAGAAAGGAGAGGGTTGGAAGTCTTTTATGAATCGTTCCATCACTGTCGGGAAATTTTTTTCCCTTGTTGTCAAGGTCAAGCATAAAGTTGGGCAGTGCCGTCGCAGTCAAGCCAGCATGAGTGAAACTGTATATGTAGGAGAAATGATTAAACATTTGATATGCGAAGCATCGTCGGTTATTGGAGCCCCGGGTCAAGGCCAGTAACTTGACCAAAGTACTGATTCTTGACTACTTCTCATCACATTCTGTGCATCGAATGGGGTCAGAAAAACCCCAGAACTCGACGCATCAATGTCCGCATGAAGATTCTCAGAATTCAGGATTAGTGATCCCAGGTCGGCAATTCTGCGAGCAGCAATGAGGATAGTGCTAACAGCAGCAACAGTTTCCTGGGAATCCCCATGATGTCAGATACCCAGCGCTCTATGCAAATCGCTGTTTCCATCGCCAGCGTCAAGACACCGAGTTTCTCCACATGGTTGTCATTCATACGGCATGTGAATTGTACAAGGATTTCAATATAGAGAATTGCGACCGTACTGGTTGGACCTTTACAGCAAGAACATGGTAGCCAAGCAAAGAAAGTCGATCTGATTAGAGTTCCCACGATCACAAAAGTCGCGAATTTCATTATCCTTGATTATTCGAGTTCCTTGACTTTCACAATCCTTTCTGTAACATAGTTTCGCGAATACACGCGGGTGAATGGTTGTGGATACGAGCTTTCTTCCTATTCTATCGCAGTCTGATGTTGAGAGAACAGCACAAGTAAGTGAATAGCTGCAAAGTTTTCTTCAACCCACACATATCACGGTTTTCAGTTGATCCAACAGGCGTATGCGCCTCCGACAGCATCGACCTCTCTAGAAGACCTAAAGCGGTTACAGAACGAGCTATTTGAACTCCAAAAACGACCAGAAGCCTGGGGACTTGTGATCCCATTGTTGGAGAACCCTGATCAAAATGTCCAGTTTTTCGGTGCGCATACGGCGCAGGTAAAGATTGCCAGGGACTGGTCAGTAACTCATGACATTAATGTATCCTACCCACGCGTTAAAGCTGAAATCTACAGGGAACACTTTGCGGCAGAACACGCGGGGCCTCTGCGGGATCTCATGGTTCAACTCACGGCACACTCTATGTCGATCGGCCGTAGTAAATTCATTCTTCGCAAGCTGTTCGTCTCGCTCACATCTCTTGCGCTCAAACTGGTTCCGGGGCATCCTACTCGCTGGCCGGAGTGGATCATGGGATGTACTATGGCCTTTTCGGGTGCAGGTGCACCTGCAGAATGTATACACGACTTTCTCGCTATAGTTGCCGAAGAAGCTGGAAATGCTGATCTGATTGGCTCGAGTAAGTGAGTTATTGCGTCTATTTCGGATGTGGCAATGCGTTAAGAGATTTGTAAAGGCTTCAGATACAGCAATCACTTAGGGATGCCATTTCTATGGTCGTTCAAGCGGTCCGATCGTCATTGGAATCTTCGCAACAAATTCCGTCGGCATTGAAGTGTTTCCAATCATGGATGTCAATTATTCCATCGAGCGACATAACACCTCTCATTCCTCCTCTCATATCTCTCCTCACCCGTGCCGAATCCGACAGCGAAACATTTGAAGCCGCTTCGGATGCGATACAGGAAATTATGACAAAATCTGCTCTCTCAGATGGTTCGGGTTCACGGACGCTAACGGAGCCTTTGCTTATTTGGATCGACTCGCAAGGTAGCAAGATCGTGCAGGCCACAGTGTCATCAGGAGATGTCGATGAAATTTCGCATTCTCTGTGCAAGCTCATTATAGCGCTGGGCGATCATTCCACCTCCTACATTGCTGCCAACTTAGCCTCTCCGATACCTGTCGTATCCGCGCCGTCACCCCCTGGTACACCTATTGTACCCACAAAAACCAGAGGAGAACTTTGCCAGTCATTCCTCCGTGTCTTGTTGTCCTATACAGGGCTTGGGGGTTATTACGGCGTGGATGAGGAAGAAAGCGAGATGACGTTGGCTTTCTGGTATCTTTTCCAGGAAGCGCTGTGGAGTACCGACTACTACGTTGAGGAGGAAGTCGAGGGCAGCGGATCTGCAACTGTAGATGCCGGGGCTGAAGTGCAAGTACTGGCGAAGGCGGCGTATAGCGAGCTTGTACAGGTTCTGCGACGGAAGGTCGCCTTTCCTGGTAAAGGCGCTGGATGGTCGAAAGGTTTGTGCTGACCTAATATGGTCAACGCCTGAGCTAATGCAGTGTTACAACAGACCAGGTCGAGAAATTCCAGGTGTAAGTTTTTTGGTGCCGACTTCTACCCTTCACACTTAGCCCCCAGCCTACAACGTCAGATATCGAAGAGATGTCGGTGACACCCTCATCAACGCGTAGGTACTTCCTCATTGATGCTGACTTTCGCTCATGTGATACAGCTACTACGTTCTCCGGCATGATATGCTTGGTTATCTAGTGGAAGACGCTATCCAACGCCTCAATGTTAGACAAGAACAAGATGGCTGGCAAGTCAGTATCCTCCATTCCCATCGTGTACCCCGTCCGATTGATCTTCCTGGACAGGAAATAGAGGCGACATTGCATTGCATCACCTCTATCCAGGAGGCCATAGATATGGAGAAGACACCTCACCTCCCTCGAGTGTTCAGCCCGGAAATTCTTGGACGGCTACCCTCAACTGGTACCGGCCGAATACGACGAACGACGCTCGGTCTCATTGGTACCGGTCTCTACCCTCAGTAGCGGTCTTCTGTTTACGCTGATTCGCTCAGGGGCCTACTCCTCCTGGTTTGCCAGTCAACCTTCCATGGCTTCCGGTCTTTTAATGAGCGTCCTAACGTATGTCGCCTCTGCCCTCACGGACCCAGCACTATGTCTTCAAGCTGCCATTGCCTTGCGCAACTTATGCGATGCAAACCGAAAGGCATTAGCACCCGAGATCGGTGCATTTGGTCAACTGCATGCGGCACTAGGAAGTATACCTGTATGTAGTTTCTACGTCATCGGGCGACAGCGTGTTTGATTACTCGTTAGGAATCTGAGAAGAGCAAGGTTGTGCAGTCGATTGCTAGTGTAATTCAGGCATTACCTGCGCATGAGCAGATTGAACCGATAACAGTATGTCGTTTGTGAAACTCAACATGTACGATACTAAACAAGGTCGAAGGCTATTGTCGATCCAATAGCCCGGAAGCTGGCTGAAGCTTTGCAATCTTCATCTTCCGTAAGTCTAAATGAAGTGAATCTCCTAGGTATCCACTGACCCTTGTTCAGCTGCCCGATGAGTCTCAAGCGATCATCATTATCGAGCTTGAGACGCTGTCGGGTGTGGCGAAGGGATTGACACGGACTACAGACGGCCTGGTGATCCTCGGGGAACGCGATTCAGAGTCAGATGCTTCACTAGAAAATATGCGACGTGCAAGGGAAGAGCCGAGAATTGTTATTCTACGGAAGACCATATCGGATACGTTAGAGGCGGTCATTAACATCTGGTCTACAGATGCGGGTATCAGCGGTGTTCGTACCATTTATTACCTCTTGGCCACCACAACATTCATGTGTCGTCATCCCTCTAGGCCCTGGGCGACCTCTTTAAATCTATAACCTGCCTTCCCGGAGACACGACCCTCATAAGTCTCGCCCCTGGTCCACTTCTAGGACTTGTATGTCATGCCGCTCGACGCCAGCTTACTGCTTCGTGGCTGTCTCTCTCTGTCTCGCTCATCTCCCAACTCAACCCTCCACCTTCCTTGGTGCTCGGTGAGGCGCTGAACGTTAAAACTGGACCAACGCCTGAGGCAGTGGCAATTGTTGGAGCTGCGCTCCCGATGTTATTAGAGTGTTCTTTAAATGCGATGTCACCGCCTGGTGCGATGGAGGCGGTCAGTCGCCATATACAATCGGTCGAGAGCTGGTGCTGACTGACTCTTGCTTTAGAATCCGGATATTGTCCAAGAATTCTTTGTTTGCATGGATCGAGTGGGTGTTTTTCCATGAGCTTCTTCTTGTCATTAGGTGTTCTGATCGCCCCTTTTGTCTGAAGGTTGCTCAAGATTTTCCACGTTCTTTCTATACATTACCCCCGGGAGCGCTCGATGCGCTCATCAATTGTACTATCACTGCATTATCGCTTCAGGAACGTTATTCCTTGGTGCAAGCATCTAATTTCATAGTAAGACTGAGATTGTTACGAGAACGTAACCTGTGTTGATGTGTTCTATGGTAGTGCAATCTCATACAACGGAGCTCTGTTGATACCGCTCTCGCTATGGATAAAGAACGCCTGATACAGCTGTATGGGCGAAGAATCATGAAGGCCGTTCTAGAGGGCTTCGCGAGCGTTGCACCCAGGAGGTATCTATTCCTGTTTGTTTCGCTCCACAAGGAGTTGACGAGTTTCCTGCACAGTGTCGTACCCAATCTCATAGAAATCCTCGGCACACTGCTAAGTCGTGCTGGCGGCGGCCTTGGTGGTGGTGGAGGTGCCGGCGGTGCTGTCGCTGCTAGTTGGATACGTGAAATCTTGTTCGCGGTATGTACCAATGACACCCCTGTGCGTCAAAAAGCCCTCATCTCTGACCGTTTCGTAGGATGATTTTATTGCGTCGAGAGCAACAAGAGAGGTAAAAGAAACTTTTGCGACTGCTATTCTCAAGTAACTACGCTCTTATTTTCTCCTTGTGACTATGGCTCATGCATTGTTTGAAGTTCACGTTCACTTAAACGAACACGGGAAGCGGCAAACCAGTTCACCCTCGTGGCAAGAGGTTTAGAGTCTTCAGGATTCGGTTACGCTTCAGTTTCCATGTAATCACATCTTTTTCCAGTGTATTCTAGTCGGACACATTCTTTTCATCATGAATTATACAGAAAGATTGTCAATTGTGTTGGGAAAGACGTTTAGAAATTCAAACATTACGTCTCGACAACATGTCGCACCGATCCCACACCCAAGCAAACTTTCTGCATATCTCTCAACAAGAAACACCCAGAGGTAGACATGACTTCGATTGGAAATGCCTCGAGCTGGTGATCACCTTGCCGCTTATCGTAGACACTTGTTCATATACTACACCAAAAAAATAATCACATCAGTGAGGAACATGGTCATTCTTCGAGCAAGTCTAGCGACACAATGAAAAAACCGCGACAGGCCGAACGAACACAAAAACGTAAAATTATATGAAACTTGAATCTTCTTCACAATTTTTGACGCCATCGGAAAACACTGGCCCGTCCCTATTATAATAACAAGGTATGGGGTGCCGAACGGGCGATGTCAAAGCACGTCCCAGCCCGAAGGGGGTCGCACTCATCTCTCTGCACCTGGGTTATCGTCATGGGCGTTTTTGATTGTGGAAGAATCAAAGAAACCTGAATATTCGATTTGCGCTCTATATATTTTTTTCGAGAACCACGGTCAGATGACCATGGGAATGTATGCACGGACCCCCGGTGATCTATGAAATGCAAAGTTCAATATGTAATTCCTTTGGCCAGTGGCCTTGAAGCATTCGTAAGCGTCTTATGTTGTGCTCTAGCGTAACTTGCACTTTTCTATGGGAACTGCTCTGATGCAACTTGACCTCTTGAGCAGTCTCACGAATTTACGCAAGATAGACTAAACGCAACGCTGGAGCCCTCGATGATTGACCTTCTCTCAGTCTTGAGCAGTCTCACGAATTTACGCAAGATAGACTAAACGCAACGCTGGAGCCCTCGATGATTGACCTTCTCTCAGACTATCTTGATGCGTTAGGAGCAGCAAGGCACGTTTGTAGACACAACCTTTAGGGAAAGCATAAACCGAAGATACTTGAAACCACATGAAAGGGGCGTGGAAAGCGCCGTGCTTATCGTACAATCAGGACGATTAGGGAAGAGAGGACCGCTCGGCGAAATTGGAGAGGCAGTTGCAAATGCCGAAGAAGTGTGAATAACTTGCCTCGCAAGGGTCACGTCATCCCTTTGATTGTGGCAATGCGATCATACATAGAGAACGGCCGGCGGCCGTTTAACCTCTAGCCAATCTGTGAACAGCGTTTTCAAATTATCCATACATAGAGAACGGCCAGGTAAGGGATGATACGTTACTACAGGTTTGCGCGTGGAGCATACGATAATGATGGTAGTCTTCCCAACGAACGTGCCTGGCACACGGCTTCACAGCAATATGTTATTTTGAGCAGGGGTATATGTTTGACGGCTGCTGAATCAATGTCATCCCGATGAAGAAGCTGTTCTGCTAGTTTCAATGGGGACTCCATGGAGCATCATGTGCTCGAGTTGTTCAGAGTGGCTTATCTGACGTCGGGTTGAATGGATATAAGTCATGTCACAACGCGACAGGGGAATATATTTGAAACCGCCCAGTCGCCACTCTAAGGAAACAAGGGAACAAAATCTGGTTTCGCTTGGGATATGTGGCAGTATTATTCTGATTCAATCACTAATTTTTTGTCTCATTCACAGACGTTCATTGTGACCTTGAGGCACGCACCAGAGATGGGTGCCTATGTGCATATAGATCAGCTTAGCACCTTTCGAGACCACAATCCCATGCCCTACCGAAATTCATACCGAATGGGGATCTACGGTATGATATTGACAGCGATTTTCCCTCCGGGAGGATGGTTTTTGCATCATGCTATCCATTAAAGCCTACTAAAGTCAAGCTTCTGTTGTAATTTTCGGTCTCATTCGCCGAAGTTGTGCCGTTAGGATGCATCTTCAGCCATTCTGATCTTCTGGTGAAGTACTCTCACTCAGTAGAGTCAGCAGGTCAATAATTCTGAGAACTCGATGGAAGCATCTCAATGCTACATAAGTTGACAAACTTCTATTCATGTGAATCGACGAAAATGTCATCATTGTCATTAACCATCAGTGTACTCTTGCTGGTGGTCACCAAAGCTACTCTTGCGCAAGAGTTTGCAGTCCTTGCAAATGCGTCTTCTCCTCTTACTTTAGCCGTTCAGCCGGCCTGCGGCCCGCTTGATTCACCCAATGCTGTGGAGATTAACACTGGAATCAACCTCAGTGCAACTAGGTATGTATGGCATAGTGCACATAAACTACGTAATGGTGACCGACCGAAGGACTGTGGTGGCATTCGGTGATTCTTGGACTTCTAATGGAGGTACATAGACTTCTTCGAACCTAGCCAAGTCTGCCATCATGATCGCTTAACAACCTTTAGCCAATGGAACAGTCCCGCTCCCTCCTATGTTGTGGCCGCCCTTGCCCTCTGCCGGCTCACGGGTGAACTCAAATCGGCGGGCTTCTAATGGATTCATGTGGGTAGAGAATTTGGCTAATTCATTAAGCGCAAAACTCCTGAATGTAGCTGCTTTCGAATCCTTGTTCTCGCAAAGCTTAACTAATCGCTCAGTATGCATGGGGTGGCGCCGTCATTGACAATTTTGCTTGGAATACTACAACACCGAATAATCAAACGGTGCTTAATGCTTTGAGTGACGCAGGCATGCTTTGCTAATTTCTGTCAAACAGGCGATACAACGCTCGGACTTCGTCGGGCAAACACGTCTATTTCAGCTTCAAGGGAAATTTCTAGACTCTCTTGTGCCAAGTCAGACTCTTTACACAGTGGCGTTTGGTATCAAGTAAGTGTTGTGTTCAAACATGAGCTACCTGCAACATTCAGGATTACATGTTTGTTCCAGTGACCAAGGCCAATTCTCAATCGGTGGGTAACCACACCAATCCCGTCAAAGGTTCGCAAATTTAAATGATCCTAATCAACGCAGCCGGAGGAAATTGGACACTGGCCTACGAAACCTACGTAATTATTCGTTTCACGTCATCGATTACGACCACTAAACTGGCTCTAGGTCAATAAATTAGGGGAGCTGCAAGCCAGTGGCGCAAAAAATATACTTATACATGGCGTAATTTGCTGCACAACATCTAGTATTTTGACTCGAACTGAGATAATTCCACTGGTAGATGTATCAGTCACATCCCAATACTGATATCCTGCAGAACATGGTTTTCGATTATTTGCGCCAATCTCATCAAGTGAATGGCACTGCCTTCGCCTATGTAAATCTTCAAAAGTATGGCTTATATGTGATATCTGGGTTTCGTATGATGCGATTTGATCAATTCAATCCGCAGTCTTTTTTCTGCTATCGCAATCCATCCAGAATCGTTTGGCTATCTCGGTGATCCGACTTGTCTCGTCAGCGCGTCGACAATCGTTGGAGGATGCAGTGACCCTGATCATAGTGTCTTTTGGATACGTAAGTCAGCTGTGCTGTATCATTCCTTAACTGACCACCGACGTCAGCTGGACATCCATCCCTAACGACCCATCAACTGATGAGTGAATATACTGTTGCTGTGTTAAATAACTGCATATCCCAGTAAAATATACCAGTTTATCTCGATTCGAAAAATTAAATTAAAAAAATTCCTCCTGGGAATAGTTCAGGGTCGCGTGTGAATCACACGTGCCACGTGCAGATGAATTTGTTCCACTCCACCTAACAGTAAACACAAAAGCCACTGTTACGAATGGAATCGAGTGAAGAGGATGATTTGGCGAGGTTCGGATTGTCTTTGCAATCAATGTTGATCTTGAACCCAATATTTATTTCATCCAAACTTCAGGGCAATCGCCCTTAGTCTCGAGGAGGCCAACCGGAATCGCGAAGTGATCGAGATAGAAGATGATAACGAGGATGTAGAGGACGCTAGATTTCAAGCTGAACTTAAGCAAGCTCTGGCTGCTTCACGGGTTGAATCTTCAAATAGGGCTGGCAGTTCAAGATCAGCAAGTGGAAGCCGACAAAATCCGACTGATACTCAAAGTGATATTTATTCAAAGCCATCGACACAACTTCCAATAGAGGCATCGGGAACAGGAGTGTCAGACTTTTTACTAGAACGAGCTCAGATGGAAAGGGAGCGACTGGCGCGCCAAAAGCGCTTGAGACCTGACAAGAGTACAACATTGACGACGAAGCTGAGGAAGATGAGGAGCTACGAGGACCACCCACGAAGAGGCAACAGATCTCTCGCTCATGCGGAATGCGTGCTGTTAATGACTCTACATCTTTGTCTAGGCAGCGTTGTGTTGGAGCGCTACAAGTGTCAGCCAATGTTTCCACGATCGACCAATTTTTCTGGAACGGTGAACTACGCAGCGTTGTGTTGGAGCGCTACAAGTGTCAGCCAATGTTTCCACGATCGACCAATTTTTCTGGAACGGTGAACTACGACAGACTGCTACTCAACACGCTGAACCTCGGAAGGATGGGAAACCGACATTTAGGCTTACCGAGGTTCTGGGAAAGGTCTATAGACATCTAATACCGTCGCCGATGACTAACGGTTTCTAATAGAAATCCGAGCTAGCTTTCGCTATCATCTCTTCATATTCCCTAGATCTCCCGTGGATATATGAATTCTTTCATCTTTCTGTCCCTGTTATTGTGGTTGCTCAGCCAGATCCTTCGGGTGAAGCCAGCCTCAAATATGTTTTTCCCAATTGGATAAGGGCGACCCCATTCCTTCGTGGAGGACGAGGATGCATGCACATGAAGGTCAGATCCAAGTTGAAGCATTGACCAAATAAACTAACCAGAATCCCATAGTTCATGCTTGTGGGTGGGCTTTGCGACTGCAGTATGATAATTACTGACCTATTTGTCAGTTGTTCTACAAGACAGGTCGTCTGCGCGTTGTGGTGTCCACCGCGAATCTCATCGCATATGACTATCGTGACATGGAGAATGTATCTACGTTCTTCTGATGCTCTCAGACCTATACTCACTTAATCTACGCAAGACGATTTGGTTACAAGATGTCCCACAACGAAATGAGCCACTACGGCGTGGATCAAGTGCCCCTCAAGACTTCCCAACAGTCCTACAAGGAGTTCTTCATTCGCTTCATGTACAGCCAGCACTCAGAACACTGGTTAATGACAATGTTAGAGATCACAGCTCTTCTCGAACAACCTTAGTATTCAGCTAAGGATAATCTAGCACCCAGATCTACCGATCAAGTCAATTGATGACCTTAGAATGCGATGGGACTGGTCAAAAGTCACAGTTCACCTCGTTCCATCCATATCCGGAAAACATGAAGGATGGCCTGCCGTTATCAAGTATGGTCCTCTGGAAAGTCCAATGAATCGAAAGTTTACGTGATGTTGTATAGGACCGGTCACCCGAGGCTCATGCAGGTTGTCCGGAGCATGGGGCTGCGGACCGGAAAAGGTAAGAATGCCAAGGACATCACTCTCGAATGCCAGGTTTGTCTATGTCGTCCTTTGAAGATCAGACACCCATTCAGTCGTCGTAAAGGGATCAAGTATTGGTGCTTACACAAGGCAGTGGTTGAATGAGTTTTACTGGTCGGCACGAGGCGAGTCGGCTGAGGATTGGTTAGATGAACCTAAGAAAAGACGGGAGAAGCTTCCTTACCCTCCCATCAGTATCGTATATCCAACAAAGGCAACAGTTCAGAAAACTGCTCTAGGTGAACAGGTCAAGTCCTCGGCATTCGTACCTTTGAATTGGTCATAACCTTACGAGACACTAATTCAGGGAGGGGGAACTTTATTTTGCAAGCGGCGTCAGTGGGCCGCTACAAACTTCCCGAGGGATCACTTCTATGAATCCAGGAGCAAGGGCGGCCCGGTTTTGATGCACTCTAAGGTTTTGAAGTACTCTTTCGTTCCTTGCGACTTATGAGCCTTATCCTATCGGCTTACAGATGATCATCGCAGTATTAGAACAAGCATCTAAAGGGGATCAGCTGCAGGGTTCCGACACAGTGGACGATTCAGACATTGAGATAATTGAGCCTGTCGTAGGTTGGGCGTATGTCGGATCACACAACTTCACGTCGTCGGCTTGGGGTAACTTATCAGGTTCGGGCTTTAATCCGGTTTTGAACGTGAGTATGAACTTCCCTTTTTGAGATATTGCCTTGTGAGGTGTGCCTCTCTTTCCAGATATCCAACTATGAACTAGGAATCGTTTTCCCTCTCAGCAGTAAGAAACATGCGGATTCGGTCGCATGCTTCCAACGACCACCAATGAGGTATACAGCAAGGGATGTACCTTGGGTGAGGTGTCACTGCATCATATTTATTGCTGAAAGGTTGAACAGTATGTAGATTCAGGAAGAATCAATCTATCACCAGAATGACTAGGAGCGTTTCCATGGCATAGCCCGGTTTGTATAAGTATCTATAGATTAAGTATAACAGCCATGGTACCTCGCCGTAGAACCGCAAGGCATCGCCCAGTTTCAAAAGTCTGTCAAGACACTGAGTTTCTTTAAATGACAGTTGATAGGAGGGATGGACCAACACAAACTGAACTGAATGGATGGAAACACTCCTACTTGACAGGCGCCACACATCTACATTCAGGCCAGCCAGGGACAGACCCACAATAAATCGGCATTATTTTAAATGTCAAATTTACATCGATTAATACAAATAAAACCCAAAACATTATATTTTTACGTCGTCAATCTATGCGTGTCGTTGCAGCAGTCCTACGTCAACCGTACCCATACTTATAAATTTAGAGTGAGCGAAAATCGGGAGTGTTACAGATTTATTAGAGGTATTGTAGCGGGTCTACAGATTAACAAAAGTATATCGGGTGTAAAGGATACAGGTATCGGGTAATACACGATTTGTAAAGTAAAGGATGATTATACAGCCAGTACTTCTAATGAGATTAGGAGACAGGTTACAAGCCGAAAGGGGAATTAGTGAGCCCAATAAATAAATAATTCTTTGCGTTATTAGAAGTAAGTGTTCAGATTGATTAGCCGGGGGAATTATACGACTTTAAGTTTCAGCGCAAACGCTGGAAAATTTGATCTATTTGAGATTTGTAAGCCTCTTCTACGGCCTTGCGTCTGATATTTCCTTTCGTCGCAGTCCTGGGTAGAGATCGGGGTGGAACAACGACAATCATATCAGTGAGAGTGATACGTTCGTGGAGATAGCGTCTCGAGTGGAAGTGCCTTGTTTTGCGAATGATTTCCTTTTTGATTTTTTCGGGATCCACATCTGAAACGGGTTCGACGAACATCACTGGTGACGGACGACCAGTGCCCACTACGATACAGTTGGAAATGATATTTCCACACATAGCCATTGCATTGTCCTCGATGGCCCTAGAGACAAGTTCATGTTTAGTCAGTAATCTTTCGAGGATAATCCAATCTTTCAAGCGTACTTTGTATCGCAACGCAAGCTATTTTCTGACTTGATCCAATCGTCGTCTCGACCGCGGAAGGCGAATAGGCCAGGAGAGACCTCCTGAAACAGATCTCCAGTATGAAAGTCACCATCTTCATGCCTCAAGGATGGATGAGGACAATCGGGTGATTCAGCAGGAATGATCAGTTCCATCAAGCGTGCAGTCGACTGGTGACTGACTGCGGCGTCCGGCGCCGTCGATACGAAACGATAGTTAAATCCATCTAGCGAACGAAGCAAACCGGGATTGCGCTCAGTCGCGCCCACAGAAAGGAGAATGGCACCACACTCAGTACTTCCAAAGAGGTTCTAATGACGGGTTGACATCAGTATTCGGACATTGTAGTGTAGCCGTGATAGAAGATGTACCCGAAGTTTGAGTCCATTCTTGTAAGCCCATTCTTCGTCTTCCCGCGGCAATGGTAGACCGGTAGAGATTATATCATCCAGACCTTGCAGCAGACTCAATAGTTTCGGATCCAGCCGAGCCGCTTTCAGGTGATTAGAAAGAAAAGCAGCGAACTGATTCAAGCGATTAAGCCCTGCATGATAAATCATGTCGACCAGTTCTGTGGACGGATAAGGAATGGCAGTCGGTTGGATGACACACGACCCATGCTGGAGAGATCCCAAAAGCACTAGAACACCGTCTTTGTCAGTACGTGAGAAAACAAGTGCCTGAAAAGCTTACTGAATGTTTGAGCGATATGGCACATGCTCCCCCTGTTAAGATCGTGAGTATTGTGAAATTTTCGCCAACAGCTGACAGGAAGACGTACAACCAGACAGTGACATCCTGGCGCTCTGGTGACTGTGGAACAGATATCTGGTACGACTTAGAGATAGCAGAATCAAGCCATGAGAAAGGGCAGGGGATAAGTTTGGGGCTTCCTGATGTAGAACCACTTGTGTGGAAGATGAAAGCAATCTCTTCCGGCGAAGGGACCGAGACTGGAGGTAATGGCTCATCATCAGTTTCCGAAACTGTCAAAGCTGAGGATGGGTGGAGAGGGAGGGGGCAATCACTAAGATTGGGTGTGTATGTCTCATCATGTATGAGGGCTTTGGCGTTAGCCTTGTGAAGTAGCTCGTAGACGACGACCTGGTTAGGGAGCCTCAAGCTAAAGAGCTGCGGGATATAGCCTGCTCTTGAGACACCATATATATGGAGAGCATCACTATAGGCGAAGCCTCCAATCCTAGAGTGAGCAGAGTCAGACAATGCAGGGGACATCGACCGGGAAACGTACCATAATCCAATAACTGACTTGGGAGGTACACCATCGCGTGTCAAGACGCGTCTCCAGTGTTGAGCATAAAACTCTACGTCCCTCAAAAAGTCTTTATAAGAGATAGATGCCCATCTGTCTACGCTTCCGGGCGATGTGTTAGGTTGGGGAACCTTGAAAACTGGTAGAGAGGGGTAGCGAGACGCGCTTGTCTCCAGGACAGTGAGATGGGTCCTAAGCATTGTGAAAGAAGAGGGATGTACTGAGTATTTCGGTGAAAGGTGGACTCTAACTTATAGTACAGCAGTGACTCGAAGGAGCGCATTTTGAAACGACCCAAGACGCGTCCTTGTTACCATCTGTCCCAAGATGGAATTGAATTGATTGACACCCTAGAGTCTCGGCGTGGGCTGTACCATTGAACGGCAGATACCCTTACACCGGAAGGCACCATCCAGGTACTGCCACTTAGAAACCCACGAGAGCCTGGCAGATGGTCCCCTGTTATATCCGGCTAGATCGGTAGCCGCTGATGATGTGGGATTACAGGTAATACTGAAACATCTGACAGGGAGACCAGAGCTGCCCAAGCATCGGGGGCTGATTCCGGCCTAAGCCTTTGTGCTCTCGCTCAGTAAGCGACTCCATAAGTACGAGTTATTGAATATGATGGACCGACCTTCAGAGGCTCAAATAAAAAGAAGTTGGCCTACGGACCGGCTGTAATTGAACGCCGATGGCTTCGAAGAGAAGGGCTGTACACGAGTGTTTCGTGATGTACAAAATTAGTTTGTGGACACACAACATGACGGGAAATGACTCTAAAGAAAAAGATGACCCATGCGTAGCCCCTAGGTTCCCGGTCCGGATTTGATGGCCGGAATTCTGACCATCACAATAAATCCACAACTAGAAGACATGTTATTTTAAAGGTAGACCGTGGACTAGGTGTTTCCCGCGTTGTCCTTGAAGGCTAGCGCGAATGTTCTTTCAATGACGTGTCGCGGCACAACCCATCAAAAATGGTTACTGCTAGTGGAGAAACTTCAAGGAACATCATGATTATAGTTTTGACAGCTTGAATTGTGACGATTTCTCCTATGCTTTACTTCTCATCTCAACCCTTACTCTTCATCATTGCTGTTCCATCTAGGTGTTCAGATCGTTATCCAACAACCCGGCTTTCCCGGACAGGTGCACCTCATGTAGAGAAACCTCAGATGTAACACCGCCAAACATCCTTTGACGGCCACGGCTGTTGTCTGACAACGACCTCAGTTCAACGTCATAATCAGAGTACACACAAAAAGGTGTATAGCTTGCTGATCTCGAATGTAAAAAGTCTTTCTTGATCCGTTCTTCGGTAATTTTAGACAGAAGTAAGTGGCTGACAAAAAATTGGAAGTAATTGAATGACTGTTAGACGGAAAGAGATTAGGGGCTCTCCAAATTCCTCTTTCCCTTATCCATTTCACGTTCTCTGTCCTCGCAGGTCGAGTTTCTTCTTTCGTTGCTCTGGAAGCCCATTTTAAATTCAATCTTGCGCCATGAGTTTTGGTTTGGCACAGAAACCGGACATCAGCACAACATCGCTGCCTCACGGGAATGGACCAATGCTTCGTATGCCCATGGCAGAAAACCCGTCCACTTCCATCTCAACTCCCACAGTCGGTCAGACGGATTCCGCCGCCGTCAATCAGCGGACAGCGCCACAGCTCGTCGAGATGAGTCCGTCGTCAATTGTAACGAAGCCATCACAACAAAGTCAGCCTGCTGTTACGATCCTGATTTCCCCGACTTCGTCTCTGCCCTCCGTGTTGCTTAATCCACCAGTACCAAGTCCAACTACTGATGTCACTCCTACGACTTCTATTTCTGTCTTACCTTTCACTGTACCATCCCCAACGACTTCAGTTGTTACACTAGCGGCCGCGATCTCAACAGCCCTCACCTCCCCTGGGGAAAATTCTTCTGCAGAATCGGCGCTAGTATCCGAAATACCTGCTACAACAGTCACTGAAGCTGTCGTTCAAGTACCATCATCTTCTCCTTCACCCGCTGCAAATGACAACTCCGTGGTGACCGAAGGAGGTCATCACGCGCCATTCTACATTGCGGTGATAGTTGGAACCATCCTAGCTATAGGTCTCATTGCAGCAGTGATAGCATGGGCAGTACGTCTCAGAATGCACGCACGACGTAGGCGCGAGAACCCCATAGTTCCATGGGCAAATCATCACGTAGAAGAATGTCCACTTGAAGCGTCCCGGGATGCAATTTTCATTGGGCAGCCGATCGACAGATCAGCTTCCAAAGACATAAGTAGCCAGGATGTCATCCCTTGGGAACCGTGCGGCGACCGCGACGTCGGGCAACCCAAGCGTTCGAATAGTTATCGGCGCAGCTCGCTGCGTTCTAGTCTAGTCCCCGGTCCTGCGCCATGTGATGAGCACCAGCCATATCCCGTTCAGGCGCACAATGTCACATGCCCAGCTCCATATTATCTTGATCACACCATGAGAGATATAAACATGTCTTCAGACGGGACTTTGGACGGATGCAGCAGCGTTTCATCTCTTGGGCCACTACAAGTTGCTAATCGAACGCCAGAAGACATCTCCCCGCCATCGAGCTGTGCTTCGACGCCTGTGAACCTGTTCACAAGTAACATAGGTTGGACGGCGGACTTCGAATCTCGGCCTCGCTTTTCGAAACCAACTGATGAAGGTAGAACACGATCAAATGTACCGCTTAGAAACACCGAAGAAACCTGGGATACCCTTCCTCTACCTGTTAGAACACAAAATTGCAGTGAGGAGATAATCACAGATGATTCTAGTAGCTGGACTGCGTCCATCAAGTCAGGCTTTACCGACGCGTTCAATGCAGTAGCAGCAAGTCTACCGTCTGGGGCTGCCTTGATGATCAACAGACAGGATAAGAACTTAGACGGCCTCTCAACTCGACCTCAGAGTTCTGCTCGAGGATCTCTTTTCTCCTATATCTCTCGGAGTAACAGTAGGGTAAGTCAGCCCTGGACTCTAGAAGAGCGCGGTGACGGTACAGGACGGGTCCTTTTTCATGACATTGAGGCAGATGGCTACGAACATGGCCGTCCAGCTTCCGAACTCCGAACAGATGCGACGTCCACAAAGCGCGCATCGCTGTGCGATTCGATCTCTCCCCCGCCGCGATTCGGTCGGACTCACGTGCGTGACACGGGGTCGAGGTATGGCAGAAGCCTTCGGCAGCCAAGTATGCGAAGCGCATTATCAACTGCAAGCTCAAGCAGTGCTTACTCAATGGCTTCCGCGGTTTCTTCCATTCCGCGTCTCCCGGCGCTCTCGCGACATAGTACGATCAAGCTGGACTCTCGAATGGCGACTGTTTCCGAGAGGGAGGAAAGGAACTTACCTTTCACCGGTCGTTCGAAGCGTCCAGCTACGCTTATTACGCGATCATCTTCGTCTGGATGCTCGGTGCATTCGTATTATTATGGGGATACGACATCGGACGAACCTGTAGAGTCTATACAGAGCAAAGAGTCTAAGCAACAAGAACAAGTGGATCGAAGTAGAAGGATTTTCTGAGGAACTGGCCTTAGTATGAATGTACTTAAATACGAAGTTGTGATCCAGCCTTAATCGCACCAAGTCAGATTGGAAAAAGAAATCCATTATTGATGATGACTTCTAGTATCAAAGACTGCGTGACTATCCAGGTAATGAGACCATGATTCTCGTAATATATATGCGTAATAAGAAAAAATGGGATGTAAATGCCAGTAGATCTGAAGAAAACAATCGAATCAGATCAAGCCCTAAGAAAGAATGAAACTTCAGAACTCACGAAGTATATCAATCACCAAGCTATTTTCGCGAGGATACTCTTAGGGAACGTCCTAACCAACAACTTCCTTATCTCATCCATGAAGAGGATACCCAACGCCAGCGGTAGTGGGATAAGCCAAAACTCGACTGGGACTGACGCGGTGCCGAACAAGTTCTGGATTCCGCGGACCTCGGTGACGAAAATCGCAATAAGGAATGCGAGGATGGCACCGGCGAAGATCCATGGGTTTCGCCTCTGCGGCCGGATGGGGTCGGCTTGGAGGATAGAAAGACGTTTGTTACGGACGGAGAGAAGGTTACCCCATTGGAGGATGACGACAGTGACGAAGTAGACTCCTTGACCGACGGCGTTGAAGTGGTTCAGCTCTTCCTGTGTATAACCATAGAACCCATCGGAGTACTTCTCGAATGCGAGGAACAAGTCGCGTGCGGGGATGTGAGCGTACTTCCACATATACAGGAAGAACATCACGTGGGCGATGACGGTCTCCATCATACCAATGAAGAAGTAGGCCTGAGTGTAGATCTTCAGGTTGATGAGATGGTCCTTCTTGTGGTTGCGCGGAGGGAGCGTGAGGAGATCGAACTCTTCCTTCTCCATTATGAGCGAGAGGCAAGGCGAAAGATCGGTGAAGCAGCAAATGATAATCATGAGGAACGAAGAAAGCGGAAGGGGGACACCAACGTAAGCATTAAGGATAACAGGCCAGGCTTCGGACCAACTACCGGCAGGCAAGAGGTAAGCGATGACCTTTTGCAGATTCTGGAACACCAAGCGACCGAGACGGATACCACCAACGATCGAGTCAAAGTTACCCATCAGGACGAGATCGGCAGCTTCCATGGCGACATCGCTTCCGGAGACGACAGCGACACCAACGTCGGCAGCTTTTAGGGCAGGAGCATCATTAACGCCATCACCAGTAACCGCAACAACGTTGTCCCGATTCTGGAAGGCATTGACGATGCTCAACTTTTGTTCGGGCGTCGTCCGGGCGAACACAATCTCCTCGTAGCGCGTAACCACGTCCCAATGATTCTCCTGGAAAAGAACCAAATCCTTCCCTTCCAACACAAGACTTTTCTGAATGCGGTTGGCAGGGTCACGGCAACTGGGCAAAGGTCCACTAGGCATCTCGTTCATCTGTTTGACAACGTCGGCCAGGGAATCGGGCTCAGCGTGGGTGGTGATAATGCCGATTTGACGTGCGATGGCGGCAGCCGTAAGGCCAAAGTCTCCAGTAACCATGAAGAAACGAACACCTGCTCTCCTGCAGTCCTTTACGGTGCCAGAAGATTCAGCGCGAGGGGGGTCCATGAGGCCGAGAATGCCGACGACAGTGAGTTCCTCGAGGCCTTTCTTTGTGACCTCGGTGCTGAAATCGTTGGTGCCGACTTCGTGGTAGGGGACGTACTCGCGCATGCAGAGGAGGATCACGCGCTGACCAGCGCGAGACCACTTCTCCTGTGTCGCAACGAGGTTAGCACGAGCAGCGGAATCGAAAGGCCTAACGTCGTTCGTGCGAGCAGAAAAGTAGGATGTGCAGCTGGGAATAAGGACGTCTGGAGCACCCTTGACAAAGATGATACCACTTGCCCTTTTCTCGGAGTTTTGGGAAGATGGGGAAGTGTGCATGGTGAGCATCCATTTGTTGCGCGAGTTGAAGGGGACTTGGAAGATCTCGTTGCTGGAAGCGCGAACTGCAGGTGCGTTGCCGACATGCTCGACGAAGCGGAGGACAGCGCCGTCCGTGGCATCACCGTTAATTTCTCGGCTCTCGAGGGGAAGATCGGCTGTTGCAGAGTCGAACGTCGCGCCATTGCAAAGGACTGCAGCTCGGTGAAGCCGCTCAAATGCAGAGCCCTGCGCTTGAGCTTTGAGCTGATCGTGGAACTCCTCAGCCGTGTACGTCTCGTCGACAAACCCAGCAGACATGACGGACATCTTGTTCTGCGTGAGAGTACCAGTCTTATCGGAGCATATGACGGTGACGCAGCCAAGAGTCTCAACAGTAGCGAGTGACTTGGGAAGGACCGAAATGTCCTTCATACGGCGGGCAATGAGAGATAGGGTGAGCGTGACTGCAACGGGCATTCCTTCGGGGATGAAAGCGACAATACAACCCATAACATCGTTGAGCATAGCGACAACGTTCATGAACGGTTTGTGATCGCGATGAAGCCATGCGAGCCAGATGATGAGGATACTCAAGGCAAGTATAACCGTGAAGACAATGATAAGTCGGACGAAACGCGTGATTTCCTGCTGGATAAGTGTCGGCTTGACTTTAGTTTTATTTGTGAGCTTAGAGATACGACCCATCACAGTGCGGCCGCCAGTCAGGACGACAACACCTTTAGCATGTCCGTTCGTCACATGTGTGCCCATGAGTGCGACGTTAGGTGCCTCGAGGAAGGTCTCGCCGAGCGAGTCAATGGAGCCTTCGATTTCCTCCGATTCACCTGTGAGCACAGCACGGTCGAAACGGACGTCACCAGATGTCTCGATGAGTCGCATATCAGCTGGAACCTTGTTGCCAACTTGCAGCATAACGACGTCGCCGACAGCCAAATCTGCCGCAGGAATTTTGCTCGTTTTGCCCTCACGGAGAACGATACATTCGGAAGGGATGAGGTCCAGAATGGAGTTCATGATGCGGCCTGTAGACCAATCCTGGAACGCAGAGAAAGAAGCTTGGGACAGAATGACACCAATAATGACGATGGCCAGGGCAAGGTTGGTAGGTGAAGGAGGGTCGCTGAGGGGCTGCCAACAAATGAAGAAGATAATGACACCGACCCAGAGGATGGAGCAAAACCCGCCGAAGAGATAGCCAAGGAGTTTCCAGATATACTTGGGCTTTGCCTGCGCAATAGTGTTTTTTCCGTCCCGCTGAATATTGCGGGAGACCACGAGGTTGTCGAGACCGCGATCCGGAGCAGTACCAAACATACCGCAGAGCTTCTCGACAGAGACATTATGATAGGTGAGCTGCTCAAAGAAGTTGACCACGTCGTCCCGAGGCTTTCCTGGGTGCTGAGATTCTGTAACTTGAATAGAGAGTGTGCGGAAGCCGATGGGCAGTGAGAGATTTGGGTTGGCGGAAGACGAATCGTGGTACGCAAGTCCTGGAGCTCCAGATACGGGGCGGAGCTCTTCGCGGACATCTTGAAAGTGCGCCCTTTTTTCATCCCCCAGTTCAAGGGAGACTTTGTCGGAAGCCATTACTGTACTAATAATGCAGGGTCAGTTGAATGATCATCATCATCGGGAGCACACAAAGATAGCTCACCTGTCAAAGCGATAATATTAACCAGACAGAACAAGTAACCGCAGACGAAAGACAAGAATAACTGTAGAACGCTGATAAGACGGCTGCGCAATCAAGCAGTATTTTAGTCTCACCGAATCCCACTTGGGGGGAAAAGATAGGGCACTGCCATGGAAGCCGTACTAATTATAAGGCTCTACCGACCACCCAGTGGGAAAAAAAATCAGTAGACACGGATGGTTTGTCACACAGCGGGAATTTTGCCTGAGGAGGACTGAGCGCGCGAAATCAACTCATTTGGCTCTTGTCCCGGCATCAGAAGAATGGAAAGGCGAACAATGATCTTCGGCCCTCTTGAAAATTTAGGACCTTTTTTCCTGCACTTGGCGCGAGAAGAGCATATGGGTAAGTCAATACATTGACGTTTGACTGGCATGGGTACATACACATGAATTATCCTCTTGATTTGTAATCCATACAATCTAGCCGATCGATCTAATTTTATCCTAATCATTAACCTTCCTGCTTGATTTTCGTCAGAGCTACTCAATATTGTGGAAGCTCTGGTTGTCTTGGAATCTCGCCGCTGCTATACCACCACCAGCGGGCTAGCCCAAAGGGGTGGTGGCGACCATCTTACGTCCCGGCGACAGGCGATTTCCTCAGCTGTCTAGACACGATTCTTCACGCCACGCAAACCATCGGACTTCAGACAGAGACGGATTATCGCACAATCGTGTCTTAGCGGACAAGCTTTCGGAGGCATTTCATGTGCTTAGATTGCCATCCATTGATTTTTCTTCTCGACTGTCGGCGGTATCTGTATTCAGGCTATAGACTGCTCTATTCGCCATTCTCAGGGTGCGTGAAGGAGTTATTCAATTACAGAACTAGATACTCCGAGGTAATCGAAGGCTTAATCGCGCCGATGGATACGCGATTGCAAAGGTCATTCATGCCCGGTTTACACGTCACCACGAGACTGTATAACCGACGTGCACTCGACTGCTCAGAAAAATTTTGTAGATGCACAGCTATAAATGTATCATCACTTCATTGTTCATTGTATTCCTATGCATCGCGCATGGTCCACAAGGTAAGCAGAGTGTAAGCCAGTCTTTCTCTGAGTAACATCGTAGGTTCTTCGTAGTAATAGGAGTGAGCACCATCCACATACGGCATCGGGGTTCACTAGTAGGGGCCTTCTCAACGTTCATTAACTGATAAATTAGTTTCAGAGCGATTTTGTATTACGAGCTCTTACCAGCTGAAAGGTAATCGCCCGTCGAAATTCTCCGGGAAATTCTCCGGCGATACTCGGCAAACGTAGAATAATAACTGACGAAGGTTCGGAGTTTCAAGGGTGCGGGATTTGGTCACCGTGCCAAGGGTGCATCCACACCATAGGAGCTCCATGATCAGGATTTGTGGCGCACATGTTAAAGGACCGGTACAGTACCTGTGCAGCGGAGGCTGTGCCTACTCATGTTATTAACAATATACTTCTCACGAACCTGGTGTGGTCTGGCGTGTTCTCAGCGCCCGCAGCTGATTATTTTACCTATGGCTTGGATACTGTCCAGATTCAAGGGTCGTAAATATGTCAACTGATGATTTCCAAGTGACGACATTGTGACATTTGGAACAGGAACAGCAAATTGATCGTCTCAACTAGAAACCGTGCGTGGACCCACATTCTCCTGAACTAACTCCAAGGGGCGCTCGCGCTTAAAGGTTATCGCATGTCGCGATTTTCAGAAATTGGTCGATAGTTTGTATTCCAGTATTTACTACATCGTTGTATACAGTCAACCCTGGTCCTCTCACGTTGGAAACAAGAAAGCCAGAGCCAAGACTTTCCTTTGCCAATCAGGTTTCGCATTTCTCGGACGATGAGACAAAAAAAAAGGTGTGCGAACCGACATAGGAGCTTGCCAAGAGGGTTGCGGATCTCATTGATCTTATCAAAGCCCAATCTGAAAGGCATAGCCGTTGGATACATATCCGAAGGCAACGGTGACGGAACCTCACGGGGAGCCAGCCCTCAACGGCCGACGACGGGCACCGGAACCGTTCAGCGACGTAACGTGACGCTTGATTTTTTTTCTGAAATGGATTATGTAATGAATATGTCTCTTTTTGTCGTCGTTCCGTCCTTTCTCGAGAATTCTCGGTCTGTCTTCTCTCCCGACGTTCGCGTATGTCGCTGTCTCGTTTCCAAGGCTTTCGATCATGATGCGTACACACCACACTTTTAAACTCCTAAGCGGTGCCTCTATGTAGTCAAGCGAGATCTTCATGGTCGCTTACAAGCGATGTTCCTTGGTCTTCTTTGTCAGGCTGTCCTCCCATCGCAACTATGTATCTCCTTCCGTTGCTTCCGAGTTATGCAGACTAAGAATCTTGTACCTTTCAATTCACTTTTTTGCGCGCAGGGTCTCTCGGACCGCATGGTACTTACATGAAGGTTACGGTATGTGAGTGATAGATCTCAATGAGGTCTTGTGGGAGAAACATTGTTGTATTGTCAAGAATGACTTGCAGGGCGATATGAGCGTCTTGGCGTTTGAGAGATTGTTAACAGGGGTGAGCGTCAAAACATGTACCCGAGTAAACATATCTGGATATTGACAAACGGCAGGCCTTCTAAGCATCGTACAATCGTGTAAGAATGTTGAGTTGGTTTGCTTCTAGTAATCTGGACGATTATGGTTCACCTGCGCAATGTACTGTCCCCTACGTGTTACGTGTTATCATCAGCCTCGAGGACTGAGATATGGGCGTCCCTTCCAGAAATTGACCCACCATTATCTTTGTGTATCCCGAGGCCATCCATCATCGGCACCCTCATGGTTTAGAAATCCCGAAATCTACCCTGCCGACAAGGTCACCCAAAACACAGGCACCCTTGAACAATCTGTCATGCCGCTTTCCGCCGGGTACCGACCTTGATGTAAGTACATAAATACAACAGCGTTCATGCAGGGTGTTTGATAATGGAACGTAACCTCATGGGAGATGACAGCTGCCATGGGTAACGTAAGTGGTAGATCTCTTACGCGGTATGCCCCTTGTGATCAAGTCTCTGGAGCACTATCTAAAATGACCGTAATATATATGTTTATTTATGTACTAGTATTCTGTATGTCTTTTCTGGGTCCTTACCTGGGGGTATGGTCTGCGTTGGTACGTCGCAGTACAATCATTTCAACAAATCATCTTCCATTCGGCACTTTTTCTACCGTACCTGTTGCCCGTTGTGTCCAAGGTTCGAGGTCGGGAAGTTTGAGAACGCGCGAAGCAGAAGTATCTTCACATTTCAGAAATATGTTACATCATGTAAAATTTTACAGAAGAAAAGAAGGCGGGCGTAAGGTGACCCGTGTATGAGCTTGTACCTCTATCTACTAAAACAGCTTGTCATCTTGATCTTCCGTAAGTGTCACCGTGGTCTGACCCGTGTATGAGCTTGTACCTCTATCTACTAAAACAGCTTGTCATCTTGATCTTCCGTAAGTGTCACCGTGGTCATGAGAGTGATGCGTTTGAAACCGTAAAACAAGGTATTGTATGCTATTTTGCCTGCCATATACATCATGGCCTCTGCTATTACAACCTACAAGGGATTACCTGAAGGGCATGAGAGGGGCATGAGAGGCACCGGATGTCGTAGAACTGACAAAGTACATGAATGATGTCGGTATATAAAAATAAAGACATCTGTGAAATATCAAGGGGCTCAAAATTCTTTTACCGATATTTGCCTTTCCACGACTGACAAGCTTTGACACTGCCGTAGTGCGCAGCATGATTTTAGAGCATATGAATGAGCACATGATACGAGATGATACACATATGTACCTTACTTAGGAATTACTTTCAGCTTATCGTCCGAGTCGGAGACAGACAACAATGGGAATTATCCTTCTTTCTGGGTAGTGGAGGAAGGCAGACATCCGGTACGGTTGCCCTCCAGGACCAGGTCAAACTTTCAGCGTAAATTAAGTGAATCGTTCATATATCACGAAAGAAGTTGAGCCTATCAACTATTTTGAGGGGTGACTGGGGTATCTGGCACCCCGTTACATTCGAAATCCGCCACTAAATAATATCGTAGCGGCGCACGGTCCCCGACTCTTACATGTTCCTTTTCTTTTATTACTTGTATTTTATTGTATGTATGTACTCTTCTCTTCGTTCTTTATTTTCTTTATTACTTTATTATTATTATATATGGTTATACAGTATTTTATGTATAGATATGATAATGATAATAATATGATATGATACATACATTGAGTGGTACAATATACATAATATATTATATTAATTATATATAATCATACATAATAAAATAAATAAATAAAATAAAATATGTTTGAAAAAATATATAGTGCATTGTAATTGTGAAAAACATGAAAGTTAACTTACCTATGAAAAGAAAGTAATACTACCTATTGATGTGTCATTATTATTTTGTATTGTAACATATGCACACTTGTAATAAAATGAGTTGAAGTAAACTTGAAGAGTAAAATGAATTTTTACAATGATTTTTGAAGTTGTGTCAAAAATATGGCATTGAGTTATGTGGCTGGGAATGACATGCTTGACAATAATATTTTCCACTGTTCAGCTGTATGAATTGCCTGAATATGTGTAAGTGAACACTTCGTTAAGGTATCAATTGTTATTGCTACAATGTACATAAAAGATAGTGACTAATCATTGGTTCATATTGAATCCTTTGAGGGTGAGGTGTCATGCATGGAGCTTACAATGGATATAAGAGCTGACATTAGAAAGACCAATATGTATGTAAAAAAAAGTGCTAATATAAAGTAAAATATGCAGAAAAACTCATCAAAATACTAGATTTTTGATGTTATAA
The DNA here is from genome assembly GCA_027475525.1 of Macrolepiota albuminosa. NCBI lineage: Eukaryota > Fungi > Basidiomycota > Agaricomycetes > Agaricales > Agaricaceae > Macrolepiota > Macrolepiota albuminosa. Next base: position 493,389 of record JAMWFC010000067.1, on the reverse strand, counting down.
AGAGTTAAAACATTGAGGTACCATCTAGTGATGATGATTAAACCAATGTCCACAATTTCCCTCATTTGTCTTCTGCAGAAGGAGTAGGTAGATATGTGCAGGTGCCAATATTATATATCAATGTGTGAAAGTTCAATCATTTTATAAATATTCTACTGAACTACAGGGGCTTACTACAAGGATATGGTATACAGAGAGATTGGTCAAAAGATATTATTTGTAATGGAGCGTCACACTTGTTACAGCGTCAACGATGCTATATGCCTCCAGTAGAGTATTATATAAGACAACATCTTGTATTTACTCTAGTTCTAGTCAATCCAATACTGCGGTCTGATTCAGCACTGTGTGATACACACAAGATTGTTCTAGCTCATAACCAACAGTTACATTTTTTTGAATCTTCTGCTATCAGCTTTAGACTCTATATTACTGACTAGGCAATTCATTGCAAAAACCTCTCAATATCTGTTGGCATCATGTCAAAAATGTGCTTCTATGACTGGCTCTCTTGATCTGGACCCCCCTTTTCCAGCCTCAGATACAGGTGGTTCACCTGTGCCTCAAGCTGGAAAGATGCAATCCATGTCTGCTTACCAGCCCCTGCCAAAGCAGGATGAAAAGATATCTCGTGATGTCAGTGTGAGCTTTAGAATGCCGGGTAGGCTATCCGTATCATGGATGATGTCCATTGTATGGCCTGGTGGTAAACCAGGGAAGAGATCTGCAGTTTCAGGAGTGTCGCTACCAGCAAGCCAAATGCCTTCATTGATGTACCCAGTATTGCCCAAGAGCTCATCAGCTCAGTCTGAAGGTCATCCAGACCTTACCCAGTACTTAGAGATGGTGCAAGGCAGCACCTTTGTGCATAGCACCCCATTCCAGACTGTGCTGACTAACCGGCATTTGGAGTACATGGTGGACATTGCCACTGAACCAGGACCGTCATTGTTGACAACACATGGACAGAAGCAAGGACCAACAATACTAGTCAGTAGGGAGGACAACAATGTTGTAAGGATGGGAAAGGTGCTGTTGGTGCCTAGACCTCAGGAGTTGCAGGGAGTGGTTGGCAAATAGCCGCAGGTGAGGCATAAAGGCCTCAGGAGAGTTCTAGACTTAGAGTCTGAACTGGAGTCCTCTGATGATGAGGAAAGTAAAAGGTTGCATTTGACCCTATCTATTCAGTTACAGCTGGTATTGGACCGATATCTATCAGTTGCAAAGGAATCGACATGAAAGCATCTGCAGCTTTACATAGTAAATGTAGCGTAGTCCGCTATGTGGCGTTGGCCACATAGCTTTACTTACTTTACAGTAGACACCATTATATTATATTTATTATAATATAATATTAATTTACATTACTATATAATTAGTTTACCAGCTGCTTACAAAGCAGCTTATTTTTGTTTTGTACTTCATAGTCAATAGACCGGACTGGTCTGATTCTGTGCAGTGTGAACACTAAGCTCACAATTCCTGTAACTTCGTTACATTTTTTTGAATCTGCCAGCTAGGATCTATTGCCTAGCATCCGACGTCAGTCGTTGAGTTCATTGACAGAACTCTATCAGCTTCTCGAGCTTCCAGCTAGGATCTATTGCCTAGCATCCGACGTCAGTCGTTGAGTTCATTGACAGAACTCTATCAGCTTCTCGAGCTTCTCGCACAGCCACACCATGCAAATTTCAAACAGGGGATCGATGAGTAATCCCATACCTGCAGCGCCCACTGACAGCGGGCGAAATGCCCACGACCTACGGGGAGGCCCAGCAGACACCCAGGATGCGTCAGCGTCCAATGCGGGTCAGGTAAGACCCAAGGCTTGAGACCGGGGTCAGAGTACCGACCTGGCCGGGAATGAGAGTGAGGCCCGGAGAGCTGAAAGCTCACAGCAGGACGGTCCACAACGCCTCCAGGACAAGATGCCCAGGGGATTAACGCCCCCAGTTACGCAGCTGCAAGGAGGACTGCGACGGTCGAGCCAATTGGCTTCCAAAGGACCCCCGGAGGATGGCCGACAGTCAACCAGCGCCTATGGCGCCCCAGGAGACGCCGAGTTGTCAGTACGGACTGGGAGAGCCCTCTCTCCGAGCCGGAGTAGTGGGACCAGGTGGTCCACCGTGGGCTCAATGCCTTTTAAAATGGCAGAAGCCCGCATAGAGGAGGTACCGGAGGAGGCTGCAAGGCCTGAAGTATCCCGTGCGGAAAACCGATTCCCACGCACACCAGCAGTGGAGGAAGCTCCGGAGATTGTAGAGCTTCCAGAGGAGGTGATGGAGTCATCAAGTGACGACGACGCCGGAGCAGAGGAACAGCAGCTGAAAACCGCGTACACCGTGTGCTTGCGGGTGTTCTGGGACTTGCACCCAGAGGTGATGAAATACACCACCCAAGCGTGACTAGAGCGCTACACGTCAGCCCATATAGTAGCACTTAGGCGACAAGGGCACGAAGTGCCCAATGTATTCAGTACGAAATATACTGATTTGATGGTGAGAGTGCTTACTATGGAGCTGCAAATGTATGTGCAGCGTAAGGCCACATGGCAATCGGAGGTCTCGACCCCCTGGAGCCACATGTCCGAGGAATGCTCAGCACGACGCAATCAAGACATCGGAATCGAGCTAGTGGAGGCACTAGCACGGGTGCAAGAAGTGCCCGAAGTAAGACCGGTGAGTACTTTTTATACTCCAGCAGGACAAGGGTGGCGTGAGGAGCCCCCGCACATGCGTAACCAAGACCGTAGGACAGATATGTCAGGTCCGGATGGGCACAATAGTACTGTGCTCAAAGTGGAGAGCGAGGCATCCGTGATGCTGCGTGTGCCCATAGCCGAAACGTTGAGCGACAGAGTCGCGTATCAACGTATGCACAATGGCGACCTCAGGACTAAGGAACAGTCCCTTATCGACAATCAGGGCATTGTATTCAAGGGCACTAAGCCCATTGATGAGATGCGTCGTCAATTCGTCATGCAGGGTCAGGAGAATCAAGCTTCTCCAGGTCCAGGGCGGCGCAACGATCATGATCGAGGAGACTTCCTCGATCGAGATGGCGCCATGAGACGTGATGTCCCTGGTAACAGCCGGGATGACGGCCCTAGGTCGATTCCTCGAGACGAGGGCAATTATGCCCACAGTCGAGGAGGCTCGGAACGTCCTCTGCAAGGTGGATGGGGGAAGTCACTTCCCCATGCCGCTGATTTGGCGACTAGATCCCCGGGTCAGCGGGAGGCCATTCGAATGCATCATGAAGCCATGCACGATCACCTGCATCGAGTAGTCGATGATGCCCTGGGCGTAACCTTACGGTTACCAGACGGAGTGAAGCTGTGTAAAGCAGACAGTAGGCACATTCGCGCCTATACAGGCGCGTCCAAGTTCAGCGACCTGGAAGATTGGGCGATGGATGTATGCACCCATCTTGCCATGTGCTTATATGGAGGTGACCGTATGGAACGAGAACAAATCTTCGTTCTGCCTGAGTTCTTGGCTGGAGAGGCCATGGGTTGGTTTCGACGGGCAGTACTGCACGTCAACCGTGTCCAATATGACTGGACGTTTAAAGGAGTCCTTACAGGACTGTACAATCGATTCGTACACCCCTCAACGCTCCAGGATGCACGGCGGGACTTCCAGTCTGCCAAGTACACCGAGAAGTTGGGAGTACAAGGGTTCTATGATACCCTTAATGACCATGCCCAGAACATGGCAGTATACCCGGACAGGTATACAATGCTTGAAACATTCTTGGATGGCATTCCAGCGGACATGCGCCGCTATTTGATACGTGAGGACGGATTGTCCCCAGAAGTCAACGATGTGGAAGAATTTGTGGCATATGCCATCTGGTATGAGCAGTCTCTGAAGACTGCTAACCACTACGAACATCGGAGTGGATACAAAGGGGGACCTAGGCAACTACTGCCTGGTGGGACACCCTCACGGGGTCAGCATGTGGGGACCTTCCTGGCCAAAAAGACCGATTTGGACCGTGACCGCAACACGCGGTTTGTTGTATGCAGAACCCCTGCTGTGAACCGAGGGTGGAGCCGCCCACGTCCAGAGCGGGCGCCGGATGGAGAACGTCCTAAACCAAGGCCAGACTTCAAGCCGGCCAACCCACCGGGGCAGTCGGGGACTTGTTTCGCGTGTGGCCAACCAGGCCACTACGCTACCAACTGCCCTGCGAAGCCAGGAACCCCGAGGAAGGGGTATACACCCCGCGCCCACCTTTGAGCTGCACATACTGCAGCCGCGAGTGGGAGTGATGGAGACGTATCTGCCGATTCTGAGGCAGAGCACCCCACAAACGACCAGGAGCCCCCAGAGGAGGCATCGGGCGCCGAGCCCGAGAGTGTGGTCGTGGAGGGGGAGGAGTATGTCACAGTCGACGTATATGATGACGTCTACGACAATGAGTATTACAGTTGCAACAGCGACTCTGAGTGCCTAGCGGCGATGACGGATTGGCCGTCCACAAATGATCCCAAACAGAATAACGTGGTTTGGATGAAGAAGGTGACCCTTCGTCGTGCAGAGGGCACTTTGCAGCGCCCTACATTGAAACGAGCAGACAAGGAGTGCCTGGTCTTGTATGTGGACGTAGACGGCCACAAGGCATGGACCCTATGGGACTCTGGGAGTACTACATTGGGCATAACACCCCAGTTCGCCCATGTGTACGGAATATCCGTGCAGGAGTTGGATACGCCATTGGCGTTACAGCTGGGCACCGTAGGGAGCCGAGCCATGGTGCAGTATGGGACAAATGTGAATGTCCAAACGCCAGGCTTACGTAGCTGGGAATACATGGATGTAGCGAACTTTGATCGCTACGATATGATACTGGGAACACCATTCATGCGGCGTAACAAAGTCATACTAGACTTTGACCAATGTCAGGTACTAGTGAATGGGAAAGTGATCCCAGCCGAACGAGCAACAGCAGACGACACTGATAATCGTCTGCGACGTCATCGCACTACGGAGAAATGCAAGGACTCTCCATGACTTGGCCGGCGCAGAGTGCCGGCCGTGGAGGATGTGGAGGAGGAAGTGCAGGCTATGCCTGGACTGAGCGCAGACCACAACGTGGTAATGATGAGCAAGGAGGAGTATCAAGCCTCCAAGAGGAGCAACGAGCAAATAATCGCTCCTGATATTCGAGGCGCAAGGCCTCCAGACAAACACCATCAAAAGGCGAGACGACGGGAGGACTCAGTGGATGTATGTCCACCTACGTCCTCACAAGTCAAGTTGGAAGACTTGGAAGACAGCATCCGAGAGGCGGAAGCCTCAGAAGAGGGGGACACACAGTCCCTATGGGAGCGACCAGCCCCCCTACCGGAGTATGACTGGGCATACGACCCCCGCATGCCGCAGGAGTGGAACGAGCTGGTGGCAGCCACGTGTGCGCGAAATGCGCACCAGAGATGGATGACCGTCAAACCAGCGTATCGCCAGCCAGCCTCGGATGAGGTGTCCACAGCGTACTCACTTGTACATGAGGGAAGAAGCCTTGTGGCTTATAAGGCAGCGGCAGCGGGTGCTCCGCTGAGACTACATATACCCGATGACAGTGTCAATCGGGTGCTCGCAATGCGCAAGCAGTATGCACCGCCGCCTTGGCCACCCTCAGAGACGGTGGAAGTACTTCCCCCGGTACGTATGAAGGGGAAGCAGAAGGCGACAAGCCTTCGTGAGGAAGATATTCCTCGGTTGCGTCAGCAATGGCAAGAAGAATTTGCCGACATGGTCAATGGGACCAAGGAGGAGCTCCCGCCATGGTGGGAGGTGAACCATGAGATTAATCTCATAGACGAGAACAAGCAGTATAAGTACCACTTGCCGCGCTGCCCGCGCGCCCTCCAGGAGCAACTACGTGATAAAACTAATTGCTACTTGAATGCTCAATGGTGGTCCCCATGCACCACTGCTCAAGCTGCACCGTTATTGTGCATCCCGAAGAAGGATGGAACCCTTCAAACAGCTCTTGATGCACGTCAGCGCAATGACAATACCATAAAGGATGTAACTCCTTTACCAGATCAAGAGGTGATCCGGGAAGACGTGGCTCGGGCAAAGTATCGCTCGAAGATTGACCTTACTGACGCTTATGAGCAGGTGCGCATTCGCACTGAGGACGTACCCAAGACCGTATTTGCATCAATCATGGGTACATTCACGAGCAATATAATGCAGATTGGAGACTGCAATGCTCCAGCAACTTTCCAGAGGCTAATGACCTCTATCTTCCGAGACGTAATAGGACATTTCATGCACGTCTACTTAGATGACATATTCATCTACTCGGATACTATGGAGGAGCATGAGCAGCACCTCAGAGTCGTATTCGAATGACTGCGCAAGTACAAGTTGTACTTGAAGTGGAAAAAATGTGAGCTCTACGCTCAGAGTATAGACTGCCTAGGGCATGTCATAGATGAGCGGGGTATCCACCCTGATCAGGACAAGCTCGATCGTATTCGGGAGTGGCGCACGCCCCGAAACTACAATGACATCCAACAATTCGTTGGCCTTGTCAACTACATATCGAGCTTCTTGCCCGATGTCACAGCCTATACTGGGCCACTTATGGCCATGACGCAGAACGGGTCACTGTTCAATTGGAGGCCGTTGCACCAGCGGTGCTTCGAGATGGTCAAACGGATCTGTACGAAGACTCCAGTGATTCGACCAATCAACCCTAGACGGGACGAGCTGATATGGCTCATTTGCGACGTGTCCAAGACAGGCGTTGGAGCCATGTACAGCCAGGGAAGCAGCTGGCAGACATGCCGCCCAGCAGGGTTCATGTCGAAGAAGTTCACGATGGCCCAGCAAAACTATGCGGTGCACGAGCTGGAGACTCTTGCCATACTCGAGGCCCTCCTCAAGTGGGAGGATAAGCTGATGGGATACCCCATCCACATCATAACGGACCACAAGGCCCTTGAGTTCTTTAAAACTCAGGTGAACTTGTCGCCGTGTCAGCGACGGTGGATAGACTACATGTCGAGATACCAGTTCGACATCACCTATGTTAAAGGTGAACTCAACAAAGTGGCAGACTGCTTGTCGCGCTACTTTGAGAGTGATGTAGTTGGGGAGGCTCACGAGCCTCATGAGTATGTGCAGGCAGACTGCCGCATAGACCCTGATGGAGAGGATTTACCTCTCCACCGATACCAGGAGCTCAGGGAGCATGTCCTGGAAGTACGCGCTATGCGTGACGATGAACGGAGGTGAAGCACTCGCCTCAGAGAGCAGCGTGAAGAGCGGGACGTAGCTGCCCAGTTGCTCAAGGAGCATGAAGCCGTGGACCCAGCGTCCACTAGGGAGCACAAGCGCCACGATGTACCCGTTACGCTTGCGGAGATGCTCAAAGGCGAATTGCCTTCATCCCAGCCTCCTAGCCTGGTCAATGACGACTTCCGGCAGGAGGTGGTGCAGGATTATGGCAATGATTCTCTCTTCGCCGAGATAATCGCCAATCCTGACGACCATCCTCGGTTCAGGCATGAGCCTGGTGGACTCATCACGACAGAGAACCGTCAAGGGGTGGCAGTGGTATGCCTCCCCCGTACGCAAACCATTGTTACGCGGGTCTTGGACCAGGCCCATGCCCTGGTGGGGCACTTTGGTGCCGCCCGGACGTTGGGCTACATCCGGAGATGGTATTGGTGGCCATGTATGGCCCAAGAAGTGACTAAGTTTTGCGCGTCATGCGCAGCATGTCAGAGGGCAAAGTTGCCCCCTGGATCCCTACCCAGGAAGCTACACCAGCTACCCGTGCCGGTGAAACCTTGGGATTCGATTAGAATGGACTTCGTAGGTCCTTTTCCTGAGTCCAGAGGGTTCGATTACCTCTGGGTGGTCATATGCCGCATGACGAGCATGGTGCACCTCATACCGGTGCGAACTACATTGATGGCTAAGGAGCTGTCTTGGATCTACCTGAGGGAGATCGTTAGGCTGCATGGGCTGCCTAGCACCATTGTGAGCGACCATGACTCGAAGTTCACATCTCAATGGTGGAGAGAACTCCACAAACTGCTAGGAGCATGACTCCTCATGTTGACGTCCTTCCATCCTCAAACGGATGGGCAGACAGAGCGGGCTAACCACAGTATAGGTCAGATTCTGAGGGCAGTTGTTCGCCCTGACCAACGGGACTGGGTGGACTGGTGTCCACTCACTGAGTTTGCGATTAACGCGAGTATCTCAGATACCACAGGGTATGCGCCCTTTGAACTCAACGGAGAGTACTTGCCCTCCATGCTGCATGAAGTTTGTGCTGATATGGTGGCTCACCGCGGAGTTGTCGAGTTCGCCAGGCAGGCCCTGGAGAACATTGCGGCGGCGCATGATGCCATCATAGAGGCGCGAGTCTTCCAGGCGAAAAACGCCAATCACCGTAGGCAAGCAGACCCGCCAATAGCAGTAGGAGCGTTGGTCTACCTATCAACACGTAGCTCCCAAAGGGATGGGCGAGTAAACTCTGCCCGAAATGGGTAGGCCCATACCGCATCCTAGACACAGAGCCAAGTACCTCCAACTACGTGCTGGAGTTGCCTCAGGCATTACAGGAACGACGCATCGTTCCTAAGTTTCATGTGTCGCTGTTGCGACCATACAGCGCGTCTGACGATGTGCTGTTCCCTAACAGGGCAACCCCGGGCCCCTATGATTTTGGGGCTCGAGACAATGACAAATGGTTCGTCAAGTACATAATTGGGCACCGGTGGACTGAGCATAACACGCTCGAGTTTGAAGTACGTTGGTCCCTGGGGGACACAACATGGGAGCCACACTCCCATTGCTCCAAGTTAGCGGCACTTGACCGTTATTTGGAGTTGAGGGGCGTTAAGCGCCCACATCAATTAAGTAAGCATGCTGGCGCTTAATTTGATCGGCAGTGCCAATCACGGCTTGGCTGAGTTGGTCAGCAGCTGTGGCTGAAACATGTCTTAAAAGGCGAAATTTCTTTTTCGCTTTTTTCCCCAACCATGGACAACATGCCCGTGGACCTGAGTGAACAGCAGCAGCAGCAGTTTGAGAGTACGCCGTCGGTCTTACCGTCGGCTGAAGGGGGGGGGGGCAGATGGCTCCCCCGCTCGCCCAAAATGCGCCCCAGTGGGGACAATCGCAACAAGCTGTGGGCTTCCCGGGGGGGGGCAGATGGCTCCCCCGCTCGCCCAAAATGCGCCCCAGTGGGGACAATCGCAACAAGCTGTGGGCTTCCCACAGCAGCAGCAACCACCAGCGGCGGGCTACCTGCTGCAGCAGCCGGTGATCAGTGGCTATCCGCCACTTCAAACCATGCAGGGCAACTTCATGCCCCAGAACGCACCTGTGGGCGGCTATCAGCCCCAACAACCAGTACCGGGCGCTTATGCGCCACATCACACCAAGGGCCAATTCCAGCAACAGGCCTACAGGGGGCTAGTCAGCCCCCAAGCAGCGTCGGCATGGAGGCAGCTTGCCCCCGTACCGGCAACAGGGCAACTGGGGACACATCCTTTTCCCCAGTTTACCGCCCCGGCGCACTACCCTGGGATGGGTGGTGTGCCCGTAATGATGCCGTACCCCCCGGCTTGGATGGGGGCTTGGGGTGCAATGCCCCAGTACAGCGACTCGCATGAGTCGCAAGCCAAGGGAGGCCGGTCAATTTCCCTGTCGACCACAGCACCAATTGACAATCTAGAGGGACGCAAAGCATCCCTCGCGCAGGCCACCGCGGCCATTGAGAGTACAGAAACTCTCAATACAGAACGGAGCATCAGTTCATTGGCTGATGCGCCGATGGAGAGCTTGGCCAAGCTGAGAGTACAGAAACTCTCAATACAGAACGGAGCATCAGTTCATTGGCTGATGCGCCGATGGAGAGCTTGGCCAAGCTCTCCTTGCTACAGCGGCTGGAAATGCCGCACCAATCCGAGCCCAGCTCGGAAGAAGAGTCACGTCCTCAACACAACAAAGGAAAAGCACGATTCTTTGGCGTGGGGATAGCTCCCCAATTCTATTGGTTGCCAATGACCAATACCATCTTCGTCGGGCAAGAAGCCCGCGCAGCCAGGTCCTTCAAGGACGATAAACAGGGCAATGCCGCAGCGACACCCCACAACAGTAAGGTGTACCAAGTGGCACCTTGCGGGTTTTCCCGCAGTCCTCAAGAAGTCTGCAGACTTCATGCACTGGTTAACAACCAGTTTACGCCGCTTTGTCAGCGTCAGTTGGGCTACCTCTTGCTCAATGAATTCAAGCAGGTGGCGCTCAACTGCCACTCTACAGCCCAAGACAGAGCTATGTCTCATTTACTCGACGAGGTCGAGTATAGGACTATCGCGGTACCCTTTGTGAGTCCAGAGGAGCGGGAGAACGTCCCGCGAATGATTGTGCTGTCGTGGCTCTATCGCCGCAAGGAGGGAGGGAAAATTGCCTTCGTCGGCCTTATCCCTCCTGATCCAAAGCAACCATTTGCTTTGGACTACCTGGGCTCATACGCCCTCCTCTATGGACGTCCGGGAACGTCCAACATATGGACTGGTCTGGCCATGGACCGAGCCATGCGCATTCATTGGCGCAGCCTCTTTGGGTTTGCACTTGTACGCGCCCTCAGCGCCAGCCGCCCCTCCAAGGCCACGGTACACAAGTACCTGGCCTACGTCTTTGCCAGGCCAGGCCTCTACAAAGAGGCCGTGGCTGAGTACGAGGCGGCCATGGAGCAAGTCTTTGAGCCCCTCCACGCCGACGACCCTACCTTTGAGGTTCGGGCTGTAGACATCCCGGAAGCGTCAGCTTCTGTGTTCACTACTTCAGACGCGTTACATGTCCTTCTTCACAATCAAATTCCGGTCAGCTGGGCTGACCACGCATATACTTATGGGGTCACCTACTTGGCCCATCTATTCTTCAGCGACAGCCGGCTCTACAACGAGGCGGCTGCTATCAACGACGAGAGGCTACAACGCCTCGACCACTACGGTACACCCCAGTCCATCCCTCAGTGGGATGGGTGGCGCGAGGCCACCATTGGCAATCGCCAACACCTGATGCTCCAGCAGCAGGACAGTCGTCGTGCATACGACGACGCGCTCGCCAAGGGGATGTACCTCTTCATTGGGCAAGACATTCATGCCCGCGAAATCTGGACGCGCCAGTACCCGTCCGACACTGGGGATCTGCCTGATCCCCAACCACCTGTTCCGGGGTTGGCCATCAACCCCAATCTCACACTGTCCCCCCTCCGAGACTATGACGATTCCCTGCCAGTAGCAGGGCCTTCGGGTACTTCCTACACACCCGCACCCGAGGATGAACTCCTCGACTACGACATGGACGATGCGACTGCCGATCCATTCCGGGAGCCTGGGGACTCTCCCATTGCCCCCGTCCCTGACTTACCGACGGCATGACCATTGTATTATCTCAAGACCGTAGCTCGGTCTGATTGGGGGGTGTGTAGCGTAGTCCGCTATGTGGCGTTGGCCACATAGCTTTACTTACTTTACAGTAGACACCATTATATTATATTTATTATAATATAATATTAATTTACATTACTATATAATTAGTTTACTAGCTGCTTACAAAGCAGCTTATTTTTGTTTTTATTATAATATAATATTAATTTACATTACTATATAATTAGTTTACTAGCTGCTTACAAAGCAGCTTATTTTTGTTTTGTACTTCATAGTCAATAGACTGGACTGGTCTGATTCTGTGCAGTGTGAACACTAAGCTCACAATTCCTGTAACTTCGTTACAGTAAAGCATCTACAGTTAATGGCTACTAGGAGCCATGATGTACCTTGTGCAGATTCGATGGAATATATCAAACTATTTGTGTGCATCTTCAAACTCAAAGTGGTGGAATACCTCAAGCACAAAGTGGTGCAAGGGTCAGCTGTCTCAACAGCCACTCCAGCCAACTCAGTGGAATGTGAAATGAGTGTGTGTCAATAAGCGCCATTAATTGCGGATACAATGGAATTGCTGAATGCGCCTTGTCAGGCCAATGAGTCTCAGCAAGACTACGTTAGGCATCACAATGCTGCAAACTGTCAATGCATTGTCAGCAGAGTGCTTCAACAGGCATTATCTGAAGTAGAGACTGTGACAACAACTCCAGCAGAGCCAGATGGAGTCAGGTTCAAATTCCCTGCTGGGATAAGTCTCCACAAATCTGACGGTAAGCACATTGATGACGCCCAAAGTTTGGTCAGTAACAAATATAACTATAGTGTTACCGTACCAATAGCTTACGTTGGGCGCGCTATAAGTAATGTGAGGAGTCCTGGGCAGGTCCCAGAGAATGCGCCTATGAAAATGAGGAAAAGTCAGTAAAGGGGTCGGCAAGCGTAATGCGCTAAGGTAAAGTGCCTATGAAGAGAGCAGTAAGTGAACATGGCAACGTGAGTAGCAAGAGCACGGTAAGCTTAGCGAAGTCTAAGCGTCATAAGTGCCTGCCGTAGCTGCAAGGCGCGAATAGGTCGAAGGCTAGCGATAGTCTGCAACTGCCGACGAGTGCGACGTTGCCGACCGTAAATGAGGTCTTGAGCGTAAGGGAGACTGAAGTAAGGGGAGCAAGAAACTCTGGTCTATTGTTCAATTTACAAGTCGGTAAGTACTTTTATACTACAATGAGTTCACCGTCGCCAGTGGCCAATGACGCCAAAGTGCAGTAAACTAGAAAATTTTATAGGGGTAGCTCCAACAGTTTCAGATCCCTACCGTCCATTCAAGAACCTTAGCGACGCCAGGCAGCAGATTGCAAAACTAAACCATCAGTCCATCACCCTTCTGTCTGTCCAAATGCTTAGCGATGTCAGGCACCAAATCGAGGCGCTAAGTGATGTCAGACGCCAAGGTCAAATACCAAGCTGTCCGTCAGTTTTTGATAGATCATCAGGCTTCTCCCTAAGCGCTGTCGTCAGTGACTGATGCCATCTGTCAGTTGTCATTCTGTCTGCCATCGGCGCTATTATTGATTGGATCTGCTTCTTGCTGTGCGCAGCCATCAAATATTGCCAAAATTGGTTAGTTAGCGTGCGCTAAGATATCCCGGACCTGTGCCGTGTTGCCGTAGCCTGCCGTTGATGCGCTGATTCTGTATGGGGTCCTATCAACATACATGCATATGCTAGAGGGCATAGGTTCTCTCAGCTGGAGGATTGGGCCATGGATGTTTGTTACCATCTGGCAGCATGTTGCTATGGTGGAAATGATATGGACCAAGAAAGGATATTTGTATTGCACAAATTTATGGAAGGAGAGGCTTGGAATTGGTTCTGCTGCCATGTCCTTCATATTAATTGTGACAAATCACATTGGATGTTTAAAGAGGTCCTGATAGAACTGTATAACCGCTTTGTCAATGCTGCAACAATGCAGGAAGCTCAGAATGTCTTTAGAAAGGCAGTGTATGATGCTGAGACTGGCATCCAGACATTTTATGATGACCTGGTGGGTCATGCACAGAATATGGCCGTCTATCTAGATGAATACACAATTTGCAAAACATTCCTGGACAGAATACCTGCAGATATGAGGAGAGCATTGATACATGATGACAATTTATCTCTGGAGGTCAATACTGTGACCAAATTCTTGGCGTATGCCATTTGTTATAAGCAGTTGACATGGACTGCAAATTATTATGAACAGCGTAGCTCATGCCAAGAACCTGTGAACTGTCAGGCAGTGAAGGTGGGAACCTTCCTGGCCAAATGGTCAGAGATGGAGAACAATCACAATTCATGATTTGTCATCCGCAAGACAATTTCTGGAGGCCAATGGCCTCGATTCAAGCCTGCTGGATATGTGCCAGTAAAAGATAGTTGACCCTTTTCAGGTCAAAACCAAGTAGCAGCTAGAGGCGGTGTAGCGTCTGCAACGCGCTTGGTGAGCAAACCCACTGGGGTTTCTGGAGCGGCTCAGAGAAGGCCTGCTGGGGACCTCTCAGCATGCTACAACTGTGGTAGGGCCAGGCATTTTGCTAAGGAATGTCCTGCCCCACCCAAGGCACACATCCAAGCAGCCCATATGGCTGCAGCCCCCAGTGACGTTGTCAGTGATGACAAGGAAGAGGAGGTCGCCATGGAGGCTGAAGGCTCAGAAGTGAGAGCATCCAGATAGATGGTGACAAATATGTTGCAGTGGACGTATACAACAGTGACTACTACACTCGTGACAATGAGGACAAGCACTTGTTTGCACTAACTGAGTGCCATGGAGATCAACATGTCCAAATAAGACATGTCACACTGCAGAAGGCAACTAATAAGTTGCAGCAGCCATGATATACTTCCAAAGAAAAGGAGTGCTTGGTTACCTACATAGATGTCAACAGACATCCAGCATGGATGTTGTGGGACTCAGGGAGTACCACCATAGGCATTATGCTCTAGCTTGCTCACATCAATGCAATTCGTCTTTATGAGCTGAAGGAGTAGACTGTAGGAAGTCATGCCATGGTGCAGTTTAGTGCTAAAATGAAGATAAAGACATCAGGGACGTTGACCAAGGAGTACGTGGTCCACACATAGCAAATTTTGATTGCTATGATATGATAATTGGTATGCCGTTTATTTATAAGAACAAGGTGTTCTTGGACTTTGTGAACAACATGGTCATTGTGAATGGTGTGCCTTTGAAGGCAGAGAAAGTCGTGTTGAACAACATGGATGGTCGTCTGAGGCGTTATCATGCAACTGAAAAGCAGTGTGATGAACGCAACTGACTAGATGGTCGCAAGAAAGTGACTATACAGGAGGCAGAAGACAAGCACATCCCACCCTGGCTATTCTGATGACTGAGGAAGAGTTTCAAGGAACTCTGAAGATGAGGAAGCACCTGGATGCAGATGGGTGTATGAAGAGAAAGCCTAATCAGGCTACACAGCATAAGAATGGGCATGGTAAACACGTGGTGGAGTCGCTGGAATGCCAGCTGACTAGCTCTCAAGTGAGGATGGAGAATCTCATCAAGGACAAGGTGTATAGTACAATGGAAACTGTGGAAAGCACGAGGTTGCTAATGGATCAACCAGTGCCTTGGCCAGAAGTGCAATGGGCATATGATCTATGAATACCATGAGAGTGGAATGAATTGGTAGTGTCAATGGTGACGCATACTATGGAAAGAGTGCAGTCAATCCAGATGGAAGAAGTATACTGTTATGCATGGGAGAACGAGATTTTCAAAATGTCAGATATTGTATTTGATGGAGTACTGCTGAAGGCAAGAAGCGTGCAATCATTGTCAAATATGACAAGATTGGCAAGGAGGCAACCAGTCGTAAGGTTGAATTAGGGAATCTCATAGAAGAGCACATATGTGCCTTACAGGAGCAATTTGAACCAAAGGTTTAGCTGCGTATAGCACACATATCAAAAGGGAAAAGTAAGGCTATGAGCCTTACAGAGGAAGATATTCCTCAATTGCGCCAGCAATGGCAACATGAGTTTGCTGATATTGTCAACAGGACAAAGAAAGAACTTTCTCCATGGTGGGAGGTTAATCATGAGATTAATCTCATCGACAATAATAAGCAGTACAAGTACCATTTGCCTTGCTGTCTGCAAGCACTACAGGATCAGCTTCATAAAAAGACAAACAGATACATAAATGCAAAGTGGTGGGAACCACAACCCACAGTGCAAGCTGCACCTTTACTTTGTATTCCCAAAAAGGATGGGACATTACGAACTGCATTGGATGCGTGACAGCACAATGATAATATAGTCAAGAATGTAACACCTCTTCCAGATTAGGAAGTCATATGTGAAGATGTTGCTATAGCGAAATATAGGTTGAAAATCAACCTAACAAATACATACAAACAGGTTCACATATGCGAAGAAGATATACCAAAGATGCTGTTTTCATCCTTGATGGGAACATTTGTGAGCAATATTATGCAGATTGGTGACTGTAATGCACCAGTGACATTCCAGAGGTTAATGACTTCAATCTTCCGAGATATAATTGGGAAGTTTATGCATGTCTATTTAGATGATATATTTATCTTTTCAGATTTTATTGAGGAGCATGAGCAGCATCTACAAGTCGTGTTTGAATGACTATGTAAGGCCAGCCTCTACCTCAAATGGAAGAAGTGCGAGTTGTATGCACCTAGGATAGACTGTCTTGGTCATGTCATTGACGAGAAGGGTATTCATCCAGATACAGATAAACTCGATCAAATTTGAGAGTGGCGTACTCTACACACATATAATGATATCCAGCAATTTGTTGGATTAGTGAACTATATTGGTAACGTTTTGCCTGATATCATGGCATATACTGGGCTACTGATGGCCATGATCTAGAATGGGTCCTCTTTTCACTGGAGACCACTGAATCAGCAGTGCTTTGAGATGATTAAGTGCATTTGCATGAAAATGCCAGTGATCCAGCCAATTGATCCACACATGGACGAGCCTATTTGGCTTATATGCAATGCATCGAAAACCAGGGTTGGAGCCATGTTTGGCCAAGGTAAAACATGGCAAACATGCCAACCAGTAGGATTTATGTCCCATAAGTTCACTGCTGCACAGCAGAACTATGCTGTACATGAGTTAGAAACACTCGCTATTCTGGAAGCCCTCCTAAAGTGGGAGGATAAGCTGATGGAATATAAGATCCATATCATCACGGATCTCAAGGCACTCAAGTTTTTCAAGACCCAAGTGCACTTATCACCATGACAACGTCGCTAGATCAACTACATGTTATGATATCAGTTCGACAACACCTATGTAAAAGGTGAATTAAACAAGGTGGCAGACTGCTTGTCTCGATATTTTGAGAGTGATACTCAAGATGACATCCATGATGTGCATGACTATGTTCAGGTGGACAAACGCATCAACCCGAAGGGCAAAGACTTGCCCCTACATAGGTTCTATGAAATTAAGGAACATACAGTTGAGCTACATGCCATGCAAGCACAGGAATCATGTTGCAGCAAGCAACTGCAAGAATAGCAAGAAGCTCACAATATTGAGGCTCAGATGCTGGTGGATCATGAGGTCCCTCAGCCAGGTGAAGAAATGAGGCAAGAGGTGCCTCTTAGCGGTGCAAAGATGGCTTTCCAACAGACACTGGAGTTGCATGACCGTCATCCCATGCCAATCAACCTAGGCAATGTGCAATTTTGCACACATATCCAGCAAGGATACAAGGATGACAATCTCTTCTTAGAGATTCTGAACAATATCCACATACATCTGCACTTCAAGGTGGAGCAGCAGCTTGTCTATCTTACCAGACCTACTGGGTCCAAAGTCATCTGCATTCTCCAGAAGAGGTCATTGATCATGACTATCCTGAACTAGGCCCACAGAATAGTAGGCCACTTTGGAACTCAGAAAACATTGGACTATGTGCGATGCTGGTACTGGTGGCCACAAATGGCCAAGAAAATGAGTCAATTCTGCTTGACATGTGAGCTATATCAACAGTTGAAAGTATCGACATTGAAACTGCCAGGGAAGCTTCACTCACTTCTGATTCTGGTCAAACCCTGGGACTCTATCAGGATAGACTTTATAGGTCTGTTCCCAGAGTCGAAGGGTTTTGACTACCTCTGGATAGTAATCTGCAGAATGACCAGTATGGTCCATCTCATCCTGTTGAGGACAACCATGACAGCCTCGGACTTGTCTTGGATCTATCTCAAGAAGATAGTACACCTTCATAGATTGCCAAGTTCGATTGTAAGCAATCGGGATGCTAAGTTTACTTCCAAATGGTGGAAGGAGCTGCACAAGCTGCTTGGGGCAAAGTTGCTCATGTCAATGTCGTTTCATCTGCAAATGGATGGCCAGACAGAATGGGCAAATAGAAATATTGCACAAATACTGCGAGCATTTGTCCGTCCTAATCAGAAAAACTGGATGGATAGATGTCCACTCATCAAATTTGTGATAAACACGAGCATATCTGAAACCATGGGGTATTCACCCTTTGAACTCAATAATGGCTATATGCCATCCATGTTCATGAACTTTGCACCAACAAAGCTATTCATATTGAAGTGAAGCAGTTTGCGCATATTGTGCTAAGAAACTTAGTGGATGCCCATGATGCAATTATAGAATTGTGCGTATAGCAGACAAAACATGCAAATAATCGCAGGCGTGATGTTCCAGACATTGAGAAAGGGAACCTAGTGTACCTTTTAACAAAGAACTTGAACTTGTTAAAAGGCAGAGCGAGTAAGCTATGTCCAAAGTGGATTGGACCATATAGGGTCCTCAAGGCTGAGCTGAGCATGTCTAACTACGTGTTGAAACTACTCCATGCATTGCAGGCATGCAGGATAGTGCCTAAGTTCCATGTACTGCTGCTGCAACCGTACTTAGCCAATAGTGATGCACTCTTTCCTAATTGTGCAACCCTGGAGCTGCATGACTTTGGAACTGGTGATGACCAGGAATGGTTTGTAGATGACCTCATAGGTCATAGGTAGATAGGGGGAAACCTCAAATTCAAGGTAAGGTGGAGCTTAGGTGATACTATCTGGGAATCGCTAGTGAACTGCAAAGATCTTGCAGCAATGGACAGGTATCTAGAGCTGCAGGACATGAAATGCCCTCAACAGCTAGCAAAATGCACATAACGTGCATGTGGTGGTGAAATGTAGACAAAGTCTACTTTGATGGCCAGTAACTAACCGGGTGGCTACTAATTGTGGCTGTTTATAGAACTATGATTGCTGGTGAAAAACCAGGTGGCAGGTAATTGTGGTTGTTTACACCACTGGTAGAGTTAGGAGATTTTTTTTTTCTTCTTTTCTCCTCCTAAGTCCTAATACACATTGCTAACGTGTTGTTTGCAATGGCCTATTGGGGGCTGCAAAAGAGTGATCAGAGCCTGCAAGGCTCTAGTGGCGAGGGGAGACTCCCAAATATACAAATGCAACATTATCCTTCCAACTACCAGAGGCAGCTGCCATATCTGGCAGTGGGCCAATACTATCCAGCGGGCATGGCCTATCCAGGCCATGAAAAACTGCTTCTGTATCAGACTCCCCTCTACTCACAAGAGATAGAGGTCGATGATGAGGGGTGCTATGAGTGCCTAGAGGACAGTACATGCTCAGAGCACTACTATCAGGTACCACCAGCATGCTCGCATACGTTGATTCCAATGTATGTGGGTGCAGTGACAGGACTGCCATCTGTACCATGGGCACATCAGCCCACGATAGAGCCATATATAGAATGTGCACCATAAGTGCAGGACTCAGCAGTGTCAGACACACTCCTCAGCCATTTGGAAGCAGCAGGACAGCCAGTTCCTGCAACTGCGTCCTTTTTGCAGGACAGTTTGGCTGTCGTCATAATGGAGGGGTTGCTTGACCAGATCGAGCTGATGAAAAGGCAGTGTGTATCAGTGCTGGAACAGATTGATCGCATGGCTAAGCGCAAAGTTTTGTCTATTGAGGAACTACCCGCTGAGATCAAGAGGGCTAGACATCAGCCTGTCTGACTAGTTGAGCCTCCACGGGCTAGGATGATATCAGCAGCGCAACCAGCATGCCTGGAGCAGCCTGCTCAGCCCATTGCTTTGTCATTGCAGCTACCTGCTGTGGCCCCTCAGGCCCAGTCAGAGTTACTGGCTGTTGTCAGTGAGCCTCTGGCCAACCTGTCCCTGGGTCAGCAGGAGTTCACATTGTCTCAGGCCCCACCTATGGGGTCCAAACCTGTTACCACAGTGTCCTGGGCACCAATTTATAGTACATCCTGTGCTGAGTCAGGAGGGAAAACTCTGGCACAAAATCTGCCTGCCCTTCTGGTGGCTCAGCCACAAACTACTTCGTCTGTCCCAGCAAAGTCAGGGCCATTTTATCAGCATTGCGGCCACAAGCTGCCTCTCGATGCCTCTAAATTGGAGGTTATAGCCTTCCCTGCTGGCATTTCCACACAAGCGGAAGAAGTCCAGATGTTGTTTATGCTGCCGATGTTTGTACCGGCCCTGCCAGAACATTACCCCATGGTCGTCTTGACCCCAGACCCCCACACACCGGAACAATATGATGGTCTGGTGGCAACCTTGAGAAGAAAAACTATGCCTGGAAAAGGCAAAGCATCAGTTGCATCCTTGTCTGATGAGAGCAATTATGGAGAGTTGAGCTTGGAGCAGGAGAAGGACAAAAAGGAGGGGGAATCAGCAGTGGACCGATTCCAATGAGTATTGTGCAATAAGCACATTGCAAAGAAGAAGGCAAACTATGCCAAGGAGTTGCAGGCCCTGAAATATAGGGCTGAGGATGATTTCTCAGAGAGAATCCCCAATAGCTTGGGGGTAAAAGTGTGGGGGCTGCTTGATATTGAGTGAATGAATTTGTGCTTCAGAGGAGCACTCAGCCATTGCACATACTATTTGTATGCCACAAATACAGTGCTGATGGGAGCTGACGCCAATAGAGTGGCGTTGTATAGGTATGCCTCTGGCCAGTGTGCCCACATCTTGGGCATGATTGTGTACAAGCACATCCCATGCGGTCTTCCCCACACTCTGTTAGAGCTGGACCAGCTCTATAAATACTACATAAACATTCACATTTCATGTCGCAAGAGAATTGTTGCATATATGTTGATCATGGAGCTCCAGATGTTTGCACAGTGAACAGTTGAGGCTCTGCATGATCGAACCATGCAGCTCCTGATGAAAAAGCTTCAATATCAAGACCTCATCAACCCAATGCAGGGTCCTGATAACCTTGCTCTTGTGGAGCAATGACACATTCTAGGACACTTTCTGCACATGAAAGAAGATGGTTCCACAGCACTGTGCATAATGCGCACTCAAGACCCAGCCACGCTGTTTGACTTGGATCAGCTAGCGCAGTACATGCTAATCTTTGGTCGCCCCAGACTGGAGAACACTTATCAGGGCATCACAGTGGACCACGCTTACTGTATGCACTGGCAAACCCTCTTTGAGTTTGCATTGTGTCAAGTTCTCTGCATAAATAGCGCAGCCAAACCTGTGATTATTCAGCGCATAACCCTTGTCATAGCCTGTCTGGGACTGTACTATGAGGCAATTGCCTCATATGACACAATGTTTTCCGAGCAACCATTTGAGCCCCAACATGGGCCAAAGCTTGAGATCCATCAAGTTCACGTGCCTGACAAGCAGGCATGGAACTTTTCTGATGACAACACATTATGTGTCTTGTTACATAACCAGATCCCACTGGACTGGGTGGATCATGCCTATACTTACAGCAATTAAGTTTTCAGTGCTAAGAAGAAAATTACCATTTTGCCTCAGGAACATCATGCATTTTGAACCAAGGTTGGCACAGTAAATCTTTGTTTTTTATGGTTAATGACATTGCTAACTCCAATTTTAGTATCATCAATATTGGTCAGAGAATGATTAAGAGAGCTGCTGTTTCCTACTGCCTCTTTTTTTTGTTACCAATGTGATGTGTTAAGATGTAGTTGTGTCTTTGATGGTATTCATACTTGTGAGCAAGGTAAGGACACCAGTATGCAGAAGAACTACAAGCATGTTACATTAGTTTGCAATGCCAGAGACTTTGTATGGCAACAATGTGAACTGGTGGCCGCCCACCAACCTATTGTTATTAGTGAAGCCAGCTTAGTGCTCTCTACTACTCAGGATAGTACTACCATCACAGCTTTCTTTATCTATTCTCCTCACCATCCTGCTTTACTGAAATGTAAGTAATAAGCGCTATGAGTTATTGTCTGCTATTCCTGTTGTTTTGTCCACTGCTGAGCCATCCTCTAATAAAAGGGAGGATACTGAGAGAGATGCTAAAGGAGAGAATGACGATGAAGTTTCTCCTGAGCCCATTATCTCCAATGTTGATGAACTCTTGGTGGTGCATGCCGTTCTTCTTCAAGTTACTCCCCCACTTGCTGCTAACCCTTGTTAGCATGATCCCAGTGCAGAACCCTGAGTCACTAATTTTTAGGTGTCTTATATTCTTGTTGATCCAGATACTAGGACCCCTACTTCTCCTGCCTTTCCCATTGTCATGGAAATTCCTCCTGTTAAAAATGTTTGTAAGAGTGACCTCTAGAGGCTGTGGCTCAGTCACACAGCTGGCAGAGGGAGATCCAAAGTGTATTAGAGTATGTACTGACAATATCATAATAACTACTCACCTGGCAGAGGGAGATCCAAAGAGAACAAGTCTAGGGATTCCCTATGCCAGGTTGGATGCTTCTGAGGCTTCTGAAGCATGGGAAACAACTGTACAGTACAACAAAACCTTAAAAACTCAAAAATTGACTAACCAAACAACTGTGCAAACAAGGCAGGAAAACTCCGGACTTTAGAAGTCAGAAAGGCAAACTCTGGCTTATATAAGCAGTCTGGAAGCGGTGCTGAGTGGGCCCACACTTGTCTGAATGGTGGCTAAAGAACCAGAGCATCTCAAGGGCTGAGAGTAGTACTAACAGATAGTGTTGAAAGAATAGAAACAGTAAAATGAAATAATGTCAGAAGAAATAAGAGAATGAATGAAGAGAGAGTGAAGAGATAAGGAGTGAGAAAAGGAAGAAATGAGGAGTCCCCTGACATCACTCCCCCTCTAGAGTGTGGCATCTCAATGTGCTGGATAGAAGTAGTTCTGGATGGCCTGGTCTACCTTGGAAAGAGAATAGAGGCCTCTGATTGCCCAGGGAGCATTGGGATGCTGTTGATAGAATTCCTGGACCAAGGCAGGGGCATGGACATTCTCTTGTGGCTCCCAGGAGATGTTCTTGATTCCACAGGATATACTAAAACCCAACATCTGGACCTGTCAGGAACTAGTACAATGAGTAGCCCTGACATTAGCGCTCACAGTGTCTGTTGAGGATTTTCTGACCATACTCTGAAACAGCCTGGCCAATCAGAACTATATTAAGAGTGAGCAGACGTATATAATTCTAAGTCAATTTAGAGTCACCATTGGTTGCCATGAGTCATAATGCCATTGGTTGCCATCATCCATGTGCAATGGGTCACTGTTGACAGGTCACTGTTAGAGGAAACCACAAGGAGAGGCGCTAGAAGGTAGCACCGCAGATGGACTTATCTTGAAAAACACAGTAGCGCATAATATATAAGATAGCTACTTCACATGTACATAACAACAAATCGTAACCTTTTGAGCACCCAGTTACACTTAGCATTCAAATTGTGCTAGCTTTATTTGACTTTGTCACTAAGTTGGGTGCTAGCCTCATCTATCTTGTCTTTGTTGTTTATAGTGCCACCTACGGGCACATTATGCTGTGCTACTCATCTTTTTCTCTTTATCTTTGCTTAAGCTACAGCGCTTACCATTTGCTAGGTAGCACCCAAGGCACTATCATCTAGCGCATTGTTCTATGACATCTGCTTGAGCACACTGGGACCCTGTCAGGACTCCTCACAACTACATATGCCAGGTGCTGGAGATGGCATTGTACTGCATATATATCCAGTGCACCCAACCACAGTTGGCATCATCACTGTGCTGCCATGGCCTGCCATTGATGCACTGATCCTGTATAGGGTTCTATCAGCCCTTCTCCATCTATGTCTAGATACTGGAGGAAAAAGTTCTGAAAAGTTGTATCCACTGCCTTTTGCCATTTCTTTGCTAGCTATCTTTGTATGATTTCATTCACAATTAAGGCCCACACAGGTTTAGTTAGACCTAGGTTTAGATAACACTTTACTTTTATCAGCTCAATTGTCTTATTATAGAGCGTTAGATCCAGTATTTTCTTTTTTTCTTTCTTGTGTAGGAGACACAATGTATCTAGGCCAATTGTTGGGTAGCTGCCTTCTCCTCATACAAAATTACAGATTATTTTAATCAGTTTTATCTCTACCTGTTTAGGCATTCCCTGCACAGTCATTCTATACTGTGTCTTGCCACCTACTACCATACTAATTATGAGTCTTTTTCCTTTTATTGTGGGTCTACTTCTATTCCATCTTTCAAGGTTATTTGCAATTGCCTCAATTGTGGAGGATCATATACTGTTCTTCTTTATTCTGTTTCCTATAAAGGCTCCCAAAAGCCTCATGGCCTTGCCATCCTGTGCTATGTGTATTTCATTCAGAATTTTTGATCCATGCTGCACTGATCTTCTTGTAGAAATTAGCATTCTGTGGAACTCTGGTGACCCTACAGGGATGATTACTGTTTTTGAAATATTGAACTTAGCCTCCAAAGCACCACACCATTTGCTTAGTATCTTCTTTAGGTCTTTGAATCTGTCTTTTTCTGACATATAAACTGTTGTGTCATTAACAAAGAGGGTTGCTATCAGTCTTTTGAGCTGGTTCCAGAGTTTGAAGCCTGAAAACTTTGAGCTTCTCAGCATTTGGGCTAGGGACTCAATTGCAATATTGAAAAGTCGGCAGGACATCAGATCACCCTGACATGCCCCTCTGATCACCTTAAAGGGCTTACTTAATTCTCTATTCAGCATCACCCTTATATTAGTGTTTTTATACAGCTCTCACTATCCAGATAAGAGTTTCTGGAAAATCAAACTTATGTAGCAAAGCCTATATGAAAGGGTGTAAAATTCTATCATACACTTTCTCCTGATCTAGACAGACTATCATACTATTAGCTGCTTGTTCTTTACATTTTCTAATCATGAGGTGTGCTAGTTCAGTTTGGTCTTCTATGCACTTCCCTTTTAATAAGCCTGCCTGGTCCTCATATATTATTTTATTTGCTACCTTGCCTATTCATGTTGAAATAAGCTTTGTCAGGACCTTAAAGTCCATGTTCAGAACTGTTAATAGCCTATAGTTTCCTATTTTTGTCTAATCTCCTTTTTTATAAATTGAGCACATCCACTCCTCAGTAAAATTGGTGCATAAGGCTACACTGTTCTTCATGATGTCATTGAACACTAATGTTAGCATATGGGCCAGGTCAAAACCTGGCTCTTCATTTTTTATCCTTTGCTCAATCTGCTTTGCAGTGTCTTCTACATTTTCTGTGGAATACTATCTAGACTTGCCACTTTACTATTTAGTAGCTGGCTCACAGCATTCTCCACTTTGCTTTTTTGTATCTCCTCCGCTAATCTGGTTACTCTGTTCTTGTGTAACTTTTTTTTTCACTGTGGAGAGAACTTTCTTTATTTTTGCTTGGTGGTCACCATCATCTTATGGCACATCCTCTTCCTGGAGTTTTATATGGTAGGCCCTTGCCATTTTTGCTATCTTGACCAAACTGCACTCAAGCACAGGTTCTTTTCTGAATGCCCTTTTCAGTGCAGCTATTGTATCTTGTAGCTTTGCATCTTTGTTCATATTTATCCATGGCTTAGTGAGCATCTTGCCATATATAAAGAAACTCAATGCTACTGTGTTCTTTGCTTTAGCGAAATGTTACTTCTCAAGTTGTTTTATTCTGTCATCTAGGAAGGCTGCTTCCATACATCTCTCTTCTTTGCTAAGCTCTCTGTTGTTTATCAATTTATCTTTGTTCTTTGCCAGGGCTTCCAGTTCCTTCTTTATTTTGGCTGTCTTTATCTTAAAGTACTTTCTGATCTTGAACAGAATTTTGTCTTTGAAGGCCTTGTGGATTAGCTGCAGGTTAAGTGTTTCTGACATCTCATCACCCAGCTCTTTTATTTGTTCCAGGTACTTGCTGCCTGTTTCTTCCAGAATGTCAATTAGTTTATCATGCTCTATTAGGCTGATTGAGATAGCATATCTGCTCTTCCCCAATGCCAGCTATATCAGATTTAGCATGTTTATAGAGACAATTAGATGGTCTGTATTCAAACCTGTGCATTCTAATTTCCAGTTGTGCATATAGTTTCATAGTGTTTCAGCTATGTAAATCCTATCTATCCTTGATTGGCAGAGTCTGCCTGCCATATAAAAAGAGAAGTCTATCTTTATCAGATTATCTCTTCTCTAGCTATTTGCTATACCTAGATGTCTTTGAGATCTAGAAGAGTGCTGACAGCCTGCTGATTGTCTTCATATGCTGGCATCTTCTACTAGATTTGTATTTCTTTACTAGTCTCAACCACTATTTATCAGATATTCAGCATCCACTATATATTGACTTTGAGGACTCAGCAGGCTCAGAACTCATAATGCTAGCATAACAATAGAGAGATGACTCTAATCCAATCCTGATTAATTTTAAAAAAGCTTAGCCTTAGGCACTGCTATTTGTCAAGGCACCTCAATCAGAAGAATAAAGAATCAATGACAATAGGACTGAATATACTGAAGCTCAACATTTTAACTTATCAGAAAGTAATACAATGTTTAGCACCAATATTAGCGCTTATAGCATCTGTTGAGGATTTTTCAATCATACTTTGAAGTAGCCTGGCCAATCAGATTTATATTAAAAAATAAGCAGACTCATATAATTCTAAGTTAGTTTAAAGGTGTCTTGGCCAATGAGCTATTATACTATTGGTTGCCATTGACAAGTTGCTGTTAGCTGTAACTATGAGGCAAGATGCTACTTGATAATGTTGCAAATAGACTCATTTTAAAAATACAATAGTGCATAGTATATAAAATAGCTACTTTACATATAAATAACAATGAATCATAATTTATTAAACATTTAGTTACTCTTAGCATTTTAGTTTGATCTGACTTTGTTACTAAGTTAAGCGCTAGCATTGTCTTTATCATCTTTGTCATTTGTGGTGCCATTTATAGGTATATTTTATTGTGCTATTCTTTCTCTTTACAATATCTTTGCCTAAGCTACAGCACTTACAGTTTGCTAGATAGCATCAAAGGCACTATTATCTAGTGCATTATCCTATCACATTTGCTTAAGCATACCAGGACTCTGTCAAAACTCCTTACATTCTATGTACGTCAGACACTAGAGACAGCATTGTACTGTATAATGTCTAGCACATTCAATCATGGTTGGCATTATTACTAATGTCTTATTTTTGATGCTTGAGTACTAGACATATAAGAAGCAATAGTATTAACTTTTTTAAAAAGAGTAAATACTTGTTTTTCCTCATCTGAAAATGATTGATAATTACAATCTTTTTCTTATTGATTTGCTACAAAAAGAAGAGTTTCAGAAGAGATTGATGTTAATTTTTCTGCAATAGCTTTAAACCATGAGCTTAACTTATATAAAAATGAGCAGTTCTGTGCTGCATTATATTTAAAGCTATAAATGTAAAAGAATAATGATAACAAAAACATAATCTACTAGATCTATAGGATAATTTATATAAAGTTGCATACTAAATGATATTGGTCAACTAGGATCATCAAAACCACTATATTTATAAGAAAATAAAGTTAGAAACATATTAAAAAATAAAACTGGATTATTATATTTATTAATTTTATTATGTTCGTTATATATTATAAAATCAGATTATTTATTATTAAATTTATTATTATTTGATACAAGAGATTTGATACAAGAGATTGCAAAGCCGATGCAGTCAAAAAAGAACTTTGGATTTTCATACTTTCAGGATCTGAAATCTCCATATATTCTAAAAAAACAGTAGCTTTATTATTTGTGTTAGATTTGCATATTTCTAATGTATAATGGTCTGATAAATCAGCTATCTCTTCTTTGAAAGTTTTTTTAACAAAAAGTTCTGTATTATATAGAAGTCTATTCTTCAGTCCTGAAAGCACAGCATCTTTTAGATATAAATCTATAATTCCATTTAATATTCTAATATAAGGAATTTTTAGCAACATTATTTAACTGAATAAAAAAGTTTTAAATTTTTTATTTGCAAACTTAAAACATATTTTTCATTGCTTTATCTTTATACTGATCTGATTTAATCAATATAACAAATAATAATCCACTGATATAATCAGGAGTTTGAGAAAAACTGAAGCAGTTGAAATAATATTCATGTCATGTATATACAAGTATTACTATAAAAAACTTAATGTTGCTTAAAATATAATAATTAATAAATATAGCACATATTATTTTTTTAACCCATATTAGATCTGCAAATTCTTGTAGTAAATTTCTACAATATAACTTGTTTGCTAAAGAAATTTTTACAATCTGCTTCTTTTGCAATTTAGAATAACAGTCATTGCAAATTTCAGTCAAATTTGAACATAATTTAATATTATAAATATCTAACATCAACCTAGCATAATTTTGAGGCAAATATATAAAATTATTATTAAAATAAATATTAGAAAATTTTAAAACAAATAAATTAAGATTATAAAAATCACTACTGATATCAATTAATATAGAATGAATAATTAACTTATTTTATTAATGAGCATATACAGTACAAATAAGAGGAATAGTCTAATTTGCTTTACAATATTTATATGCAGAATTTATAATATGATTATCAGAAGAAATAGTTGGCCATGAAAAAACAATTTCACTTCGATGTTTTGCATTCATACTGATTGTAACTTGTTTTTAAAGATTTTGCTCATATTTTTTTTATTTACTTTGCTTTTGAACTTTTAAGCAAGTTGTTAAATATATACAAATATATTAGTATTATATTCAATTTCTAATAGCAAATACACTGACTTATAAAAGTTAGAAAGAAATATAGTTCAGGTTGATAAGAAGCAAATAATATATTAATAAATATTTAATATATTGCAAGACATTAATACTTTATATTAAGAACAAAAGCTTTCAATAATAGCTTTTGCTATTTCACTAAATTTTGTAAAAGAAAAGCACTGAGAAGGATGAATACATTTTAAAATAAAATGCAATAATTTTTTTTTTAAAAATATTTGTAAAAGTAACAAGCTCACATTATTTTTTTAGTATTTTCCAACAACTGATGCAATACAGGCTTATTTATTTGATAATTTTTATAGAGGAGAACTCAAGACATTTGACCTTGTAAAAGAACTCTTTTTCTTACTTATATAAGAGAGTCAGGAAATTCCACCATCAATCTTTTTAGCACAATACATGTTTTATTTATTTTTTCTCTAAAAACATAAGAGGCACAGACTAGCTGAATTTTAAATGCAAGTTGACACTCTGCTTTGGGGAAGATGGCCAGAGGGCCTTCCATCTAACTTGCACTCAAACAAGGATTTTGACTTGCTATATCTATCTTTTTTTGACATTTTACAATTTGCAGTCTTCTATTCTTTCCAGTTTCCATATTCATTGGTCTTAGTCGAATCAATAAAAATTACCAGTCTGAAAATTAGACATATCATAGAGGCCACTCACCATGTTAACCAACTAATATTAGTTCTAAAATATAAAACCCTCTTTTTCTCTAAACCATGGGTTATAACAATCTGGAGAGCTTTTCAAAACTTTTTCTCTCAAGACCTTTCAGATAAAATCATGCTAACTATTTTGAAGTAACTTTGTAAACATCTCTCAAGAGTAAGATGCCATGAATAAAAGTGAGTTCTCAAAGAATGGCTAAATCAATGACATGGTACAACTACAAACTCTATTCTTATAATCATTTTACAAAACCTCTTTTTCCTCCTTTGTTCTCTTCTTTGCCACTGATCATATCATTGTCAATTACACAACTCTTTAGTGATCTTAAGATGGGGAAAGAAAATGTATATAAAGAAATAATAATTTATTTTATTAATTTGTACAGTGGCTCAAAAAACTGTCCCAATGAGTGAATATTTTAAAATGGCTATTAATCCATCAGTTTTGATCTCAATTACATAAGATTAGGTTTTTTTGTAGCTCCAATGCCATAGTATTTTACATGATTTAATCAGGATTTTAAGTACTTCCCATCCTTCATGCCAATATCATCTTTTAAAAAGTACGAAACATTGGAACAGTTTTTTGAGCCACTGTATAAGTGTTCTGACTAAATTTCTACTAGAAAGCTGTGGAAAGAAAGCCAATTAATATTGTTTTTGGCTGAAAAAGTCAATAAAGATCTGTTCTGATTGGCTTTCTTTTCATGGCTTTTCAGTGGAAATTTGGTCATATGGCCTAAACTCCTCAACTTAGAAAATACAAGACTTCTTCTCAAAAAGAGCAACCAGAGACCAGCTCCAGGACCAGATGGATAGAAGAAATAATGACTTCAACACCTCTCTGGTTTTGCCTTTGCTAGAGTACAAGTTCTGCTGAATTATATTTTCTCTTCTTCTTATCTTTCGGATTCAATAAAACCTATCTATATAACCACAATATATAAGAAAGGGCCCCCTACTTTGTTGTCAAGTTACAAAGGTATCACATGCAGTAACCTCCTTGCTAACTTATCTTTTGCATGGCTAGTCAATGCTCAAAGCCATGGACAATTCCTTATTATTTGCAAGCTTATGGACAAACCTTTGTTAAATAGATGTTTCAAACCTTCCATGGCTAGAAGATAGCATGGGAGAAGACTATTCTTTATATTTTAAATACAAATCTAACATCTTCAGGTCAATCCTCTGCATTGGTTTCATTGGTGTCAAATGACTCTTCAAGTAACATTACAATTTGGAACCCTGTTAGGATCATAGGAGATCATGTTACCTTCCTTAGATTTCAATAAATTGCCTAGATCTGCAGTTTCTCCATCTAAAAAGCCTCATCTCCTTCTCTTTTGCCTACTCAAGAAAGCCCTTTTCTATAGCTGTGTTAGCCTGGATTCTTTTCCAAAACCATTTTTCAAAAATCCTTATAATGCAGCCAATATTTCCCACCAATATGGAAAAATTGGATTATCTAATTGCACAAAAAAGATTTAGTTATATCTTAGCTTTCCATTCCAATTTCAGTCTTCAATCCTTACTCTACCATCCTTTTTATATGGTTTGGGCCTCCTATCAGTTGCCTTACTAAATTCTGTAGCAGCAATAAATAACATTCAGCATAATCTTACTTATGCCTCTCTTCTTTTTCAATCTATGGCCAACATAACTTTTAATAATTGGGCATGTTTATATAATTCTTGTATACTGCCCACCATTTTTTTCTCATCCTCTCCCTCCTCCACTCAACTCTTCCATAAAATTCCTTACTTGTGGTAATTCAGACTACCTACTTTTTATAAGGTGGTCAATGACTTCATCAGATGCCACTACTGCCTTTCACCACTGGCTTAGAGATATTCTTTCACACTAGCAGTCCCAGATACACATTTCTCATGTCAAAGCCCATACACATGATGTTTTTCTATCCACTCAACTGAATAGAGCTGCAGACTTTTTGGCCTTGCATGCACACTTGTTATTGAATTTCCACCTGTCTTCCTCAGACTGTTATTTACCCTTCAACCATTCTGCATTTTCTCACAGTTAAAGGGTTTCATAGAGGGTGACTTATAATGTATTATCATTGACACTAATGCTCAACAATTTTTTAACACTTATTCCATTTGGTTAAAGCTCCTTATTGCTCCTGACCTATACAATCCATGCCATCTGCCTTCCTTTCTCTACAAGCGATCTTCATATGCTTATTTCACAGTTATCCAACTATATGCTCAGAGTGCCCAATTGGACTCCCAGGATATCTTATCTACTCACCTTAACCAAAGCAAGTTCATCTTGGTGCAGATTTGGCTGTGAACTGTTAGAAACCATGTATTATTTCTATTAAGCCATATCTGTGAAACTAGATAGACAGCAAATAAAATTGCCTCAGTATCTGCTAAATGATACGGAGAACAACTGTCAGGGGACCCCTCATTCCTTTCTTCTTTCACTCCTTATTTCTTCACTCTCCTTTCATTCACTTCCTTATTTCTTCTACCATTCTCTCATTTTGCTGTTACTACTTCTTCAACACTATCTGTTGGTACTATTCTCAACCTTTGAGGTGCTCTGGTTCTTTAGCTATCACTCAGACAAGTGTGGGCCCTTCAGCACCGCTCCAGGCTGCTTAGATAAGCCGGAGTTTGCCTTTCTGACTTCTAAAGTCCGGAGTTTTCCTCCCTTGTTTGCACACTTGTTTGGTTAGTCAATTTTCGAGTTTTTAAGGTTTTGTTGTACTGTACAGTTGTTTCCCACGCTTCAGAGGCCCCAGAAGCGTCCAACCTGGCATAGGGAATCCCCAGACTTGTTCTCTTTGGATCTCCCTCTGCCAGGTGAGTAGCTACCTTGATATTGTCAGTATATATTCTAATACACTTTGGATCTCCCTCTGCCAGCTGTGTGACTGAGCCACAGCCTCTAGAGGTTGCCCTTACAGCAGAACAAGTCTCTACATTTCGGTCTGGGAGCCCCCTTCAGCCTGCTTGAGCCCTCTCTTGCCCCTTTAGGTCCCTCCCCCACTGGATTACTCCCTGCCCCTCTGTTGCTTCTATGACCCAACCAGCCCCCTCAGACACTCCCCTGGACGCTTCTGCCCCTCAGGATGATGCCTGGAGTCGCTTGCTTGCTCTGGAGACTCAGGTGCAGACCACTCAAGCTTCCCTCACCCTCCACACCACCGAACTTGCTGGATTACGTCAGGCCACAGACACTATCTCCCATTCCCTTCAGGCCCTCTTAGAGCGCCTCCCTCTCACTCCTACCCCTCTCCAGGCACCTCCAGTTAGGGCTGGCACACCCCCAGTCCCTCGCTTTGGGGCCTCCCCCCCAGTTCATGCCAATATTCCTCGCCCAGCACTCCCAGACGCATTCAATGGTGACCGAGCGATAGGCGAGCGTTTCCTGCAGTCCTGCATCACCTATATTCAGCTTAGTGGTGAGGCTTTCCCCTCTGACGCTCTCAAAATCGCTTGGGTTCTTTCTTACATGAAGTCTGGGCGAGCTTCAACATACGCGCTACGAGTCTTTCGACGTCCTGGAGGAGTAGAGAGTTTTGGAAGTTGGGATCAGTTTGAGAAGGAGTTTCGGACAGAGTTCTTCCCCTTGGACCCTGCTAAGGTGGCAGCCCTCACTCTCCGAGATCCTCATCGATATGGGCAAGGGAAGCGGACCCTAGATGAGTACATCGACTCCTTCAGAGCTCTTGCTGAACAGGCCTGTTATCCAGATGGTCTTCAGCTCTGTCTCACCTTCCGAGATGGCCTCCTTCCCTCTCTCATGGATCGGATCGACAGCATGGCTGAGGGACGACCTGATGACACGAGTATCGAGACCTGGTATCAGGTAGCACGTGATCAGTGGCAGCTCATGGAGTTACGACGTGAGCTCCACCGTGGAACTGCCCCTCACTCCACTCCACAGGCATCCTTTTCTGCTCGTCATCCCATCCAGCCTCCCCTTCCATTTCGCGCTCCACCCCCAGCTCAGGTACCTGCAGCACGTCCTCTTCCTTTTGGAGTACCTATGGATGTCGATGCCTCTTGTCAACGTTCCTCCCTTCCTCTCCTCTGCCGTCGCTGTGGAAAGCCTGGTCACTTCGCTCGGTATTGTCCCCAGGGGTTAGAGGTGCGCTATCTCTCAGCTTCAGAGCAGGAGGAGCTCCTTCTCCAGCTCCTTGCTGCCCGAGACGTTTGAGGAAACCCCTCCCCAGATGTACAGACTGAAGCAGAACCCCTGGAGGAGTCCTTGGGTCCTGTGGAAGCTGTAGCAGAACCATCGGATGGGTCCTTTGGTTCAGCAGGGGAGGGGTTTCAATAGAGCGACGGATGAGTTGTACGCCTCCGCCGCCTAGTGCTAATCAGTTTACATGTCAATCAGTAGAGTCTTCTAATGTATTGCTCCCTACTCCTGATTCTCTGACTGAAACTGTAAGCACCCCCTCCGACGTACAAAATACCCCCTTGGTCCAAGCCTCCGCTAAGACTTCTTCTCCTCCTTCTCCTGTCCGACGACCACGTGTCCCAGCTTGGGAACGACGCCTTCCCCGTCGCTATGTTGTTGCTTCTACTCCCTCTCCCAACTCTCTGCGTCTGAATGTGGAGATTGAGACAACTGACACTCAGCAGACTCGAAGCGTCATAGCTCTCTTGGACAGTGGCGCTACTGGACTCTTCCTAGACACCCGTTATGTGGAACAACACCGGCTCACTACCCGTCCCCTCTCTCACCCCATTCCAGTCTATAACATTGACGGTACGCTCAATGAAGCTGGATCCATCCGCTCAGTGGTGGATTTAGTCCTTCGTTATCAGACTCATTCTGAGCGTGCAGTCTTTGCAGTTACCAGCCTAGGAAAGCAGGACATGATACTTGGGTTCTCCTGGCTGCGTGATCACAATCCTGAGATTGACTGGGCCAAGGGTAAGGTGAGCATGAGCCGCTGCCCTCGACGGTGTTCCACATGTGCTAAGGAAGTGAGAGAGGAGCGCAGAGAGTCAGTCCGTGAGCGTGCTGCTATCCGGGCTTGCCGAGTTGGACACCTCCCCTTTGCAGACCTTGACCTACTGGATCCTCCTCCCTTGGCGTTCCCTTATAGAGAGGCCCTCTATGAGGACGTTCGAGGTGTAGTGAGTGAAGCCCAGATGGAAGATGGACGCGAGGGTGAATTTGGATGCGCTCCTGACCCAGAGTCCCCAGACGAGGCTATCGAGACAGGTGATAGGATCTATGCAACTACATTACGACCTCCACCAACTGTAGCAGAGATCAGAGCTAGCCAAACTACCTCCCAGCAGCTAGCTCAGGCATTTGCTGCCAACTACCTCCACCAACTGTAGCAGAGATCAGAGCTAGCCAAACTACCTCCCAGCAGCTAGCTCAGGCATTTGCTGCCAACTCTGCTCCTAAGTCGTTCCGAGATGCGGTTCCTCATCACCTGCAAGACTTTGAGGATGTTTTCTCTAAGGCATCATTTGACTCCCTGCCAGAGCGTAAGCAGTGGGACCATGCAATTGAGCTTACACCCAATGCTGAGCCCTCTAGCTGCAAGGTCTACCCACTCTCTCCCAGAGAACAGGATGAGCTTGATGCCTTTTTGCAGGAGAATTTAGACTCTGGTCGCATCCGTCCCTCAAAGTCTCCGATGGCCTCTCCAGTCTTCTTCATTAAGAAGAAGGATGGATCTCTACGTCTGGTTCAGGACTACCGAGTCTTGAATGCGATGACTGTGAAGAATCGCTACCCCTTACCACTCATTTCAGAGCTTGTCAACAACCTCCGAGGTGCGCGCTACTTTACCAAGTTGGATGTCCGCTGGGGCTACAACAATGTGCGCATCAAAGAAGGAGATGAGTGGAAGGGAGCATTCCGAACAAATCGTGGACTCTTTGAACCTCTGGTAATGTTCTTTGGCCTCACTAATAGCCCTGCCACCTTCCAGACCATGATGAACAACATTTTCCGAGACCTCATAGCGGAAGGTGTTGTGTGTGTATACCTTGACGATATTCTCATCTATACCAAGACTCTAGAGGAGCATCGTCGGATTA
Organism: Macrolepiota albuminosa; assembly: GCA_027475525.1. Taxonomy (NCBI): domain Eukaryota; kingdom Fungi; phylum Basidiomycota; class Agaricomycetes; order Agaricales; family Agaricaceae; genus Macrolepiota; species Macrolepiota albuminosa. The sequence continues at coordinate 458,123 of JAMWFC010000067.1, read as the reverse complement.
CACGCATCGTACTGGAACGTCTTCGCCAGCACCAGCTCTATCTTAAGCCAGAGAAGTGTGAGTTTGAGCAGACTAAGGTTGAATATCTTGGACTGATCATCTCTCATGGAATGGCTGAGATGGACCCAGTCAAGGTGGCTGGTGTAGCGGAGTGGCCGGAGCCTAAGAACAAGAAGGAGGTTCAGGCCTTCCTGGGTTTTACCAACTTCTACCGGAGGTTTATTCAGGATTTCTCACACCATGCCCGGCCCCTCTTCGATCTCACCACTAAGGACACTCCTTGGCACTGGGATGCAGCACAGCAGACAGCCTTTGATGCCCTCAAACAGGCAGTCACTTCAAAGCCTGTCCTTATATTCCCAGATGATGACTCTCCCTTCCGTGTCGAAGCTGATAGCTCAGATTTTGCTACTGGGGCCGTTCTCTCTCAACAGTCAAGGGAGGATGGTAAGTGGCATCCTGTGGCTTTCTACTCCAAGAGTCTCAATGCCGTGGAGCGAAATTATGAGATCCATGACAAGGAGATGCTAGCTATCATTCGGTCATTTGAGGAGTGGCGACATTTCCTTGAGGGTGCCAGGCATAAATTCGAGGTGTGGACTGATCACAAGAACTTAGAGTACTTTCGGACGGCCAAGAAACTCAACCGCCGACAGGCTCGATGGTCCTTGTATCTGGCCAACTTCGACTTCTCTCTGCATCACAAACCGGGACGGAGCATGGGTAAGCCAGATGCGCTTTCTAGGCGAGCAGACCATGGTTCAGGAGCTAGTGACAATGACAATATTGTACTTCTGAAGCCAGAACTATTTGCTATCCGTGCTCTAGAAGGTGTGGTTGGCCAGGGAGAAGAAGTGAGCATCCTTCGAGACATCCGACGAGGTAACCGGGAGGGCGCTCAAGAAGATCTGGTAGCTAAGGCTGCCATGGCCTTGCATGCTCGAGAGAAAGCTGGAGTGAAGTCTGTCCGCACCGACGAGTGGTCTCTGGAGAATGGTCTTCTCACCTTCCGGGGACGCATTTATGTTCCCAACCTGCCAGACCTCCGGAGGCGGATTGTGGAGCAGCATCATGACTCTCGAGTTGCAGGACATCCTGGCAGATGGAAGACACTGGAGCTGGTTTCGCGGAATTACTGGTGGCCTCAAATGTCACGGTATATTGGCTCTTACACCTCCACCTGTGATCTTTGCCTTCGGACTAAGCCTCGTCGTCAGCCTCCTATGGGACAGCTTCATCCATTGCCTATCCCAGCTGAGCGTTGGAGTGTGGCCTCGGTAGACTTCATTGTTGAGTTACCTGATTCTCATGGATATGATGCGATCATGGTGGTAGTGGATCTCTGTGGCAAGCGTGCTCATTTTATTCCAACACACACTACTTGCTCAGCCATGGGCGCTGCCAATCTGTACCGGAAGCATGTCTGGAAGCTCCATGGGTTGTCAGATGCTTATGTCTCAGACTGCGGACCTCAGTTTGTGGCAGAGTTTACGAGAGAACTGTATCGCCTCCTCCATGTCAAACTCCACACCTCCACAGCCGCGGACCTCAGTTTGTGGCAGAGTTTACGAGAGAACTGTATCGCCTCCTCCATGTCAAACTCCACACCTCCACAGCCTACCACCCCCAGTCTGATGGGCAGACTGAGCGTGTCAATGAAACAAAGTCAAGTATATGGTTAGCCTTACGGTCACACCAACAGAACCAGATCGATATTCGATTCTAGTACTACGAGTATGACAGTAAAATTGGCTGCCTTATGTAAGGCAGCCAGCATGTATGTAGAGTAATAATAATTAACTAATATAAGTATATATTAATTAATTAACTAGGTATAATCTGTTACATGCCCCCCTTTGAGACTGGTAGCCAGTCTCGATGTAAGGAGGGACACGTTTTTGTCCGG